>JAVJIF010004872.1:0-263987 GCA_038442645.1 Agave tequilana | reverse complement strand
ATACAATTCATATACCACTCTTTATACGATCATATTTCCTAACACTTGTGACAACCGGGTGCTTTCCTGCTCTTTGACTTGGGGCTGTGATCAGTAGCTGTATTGAACATCACCATTTGCATTAAGGTGAAGCTTAGAGATTAGTAAAGAACATTTCACGTTTAGGAGGATTTCAACTTTAATTTCCTTTAGGTTTAGGATGCTTTTAAAGTGTATTTCACTTCAGGCGCAGGTATTTGGTAAATAACTTGTATTCTCATGGAGAACTGACATAATACACCCCATTATGGATGATGGGAGATACATTTGTCTCCTTAAGGAATAGTGTAGTTCTTTTTGTTACAGGAAAGTTCCTGTTATGGTTTCCCGGTTTAAGTTCAGAAGCTACATGGTTGCTGGGTTTCATATTTCTTCTTTTATCCAAAGAAATTCTGTTGTTTGTCCATTTTAACCATCTGGTAATAACAAGTTTGGGTTGGGATTTTGAGATTAGGTTCTGTAATATCAAGGGGCGTCAAAATTCAAGTTGAATCAACACCATTATTTGCAAAGTTTTGTGGTTTGCCAGATGCTATTACTCAGCTGTTTGTGTTGTCCTGGTGCTATTCAGTCATTAGTTGAACCATGCTCTATTTGTAAGATAGGAAATGGAAATATGGTACTAGGATTTAATTTGTGTACTTCCCTATTGATTTATCATTCTTCCCAAGAACTCTTTGAATCTTCGTTCTTTCGAGTTTTTCCAGATCTTAAAATCATATGAATAAATGTAAAAGTATAAATCTTCTTTGCGTTTTTTTTTTTCTTGCAAGACTTACCTTTGTTTTTTATGACAAAATATTATTTAAAATATATTTAAATTCTCTCATAGAATGATTACATTGCATATTGGACATGCTTGATCTTTGTTGATATTGTATATGATATAATAGAATTAAGTTAAAAATCAATTATGCCTTCTTGAAAAGAGGGGGGGGGGGGGGGGGGGGGGTGGGGAAAACATAACAACAATGATTTAATATTATAAACAATAATGTCGTTTGTCCATCTTGACCATCCACCTTCACTGTATTATCTAGTTATAACAAATTCGGTTTGGGATTTCTAGATTAGGGTTTGTAGCATACTTGAATATCAAGGTTTATCAAATTCAAGTTGGATCAACACTATTCTTTGCATTTAAGAAAGTTCTGTGGTTTGCCAGTGGCTACAACTTAGCTATTAGTGTCTAGCCTTGTTTTTTCAGCTGTATTCAGCGTTACTTTTTTTTTTACGTCAAAATCTTATCTAACATCTATTTTAGTTCTCACATAGAATGATTACTCTGCATATTGGATGTGCTTGATCTTTGTTGATGTTGTATATGGTATTATTGCATTGACTTAAAAATAAATTATGCCCTCTTGATAGAAAAGAAACATAACAACAATGGCATAATGTTATAATCAACATGGGATAGGTAATATCTACTTAAACTATGGATGGTTCTCTCTCGTCATCCTTGAGCTTCTTGGGATGCAGAGCATCTTGCTCATAATTCAAAAATATCACATTTATGATGCTGGTGTGGGGTTTGGATTACAAAAATAAAATAAGTAAAAGATACATCAATAATCCCCAGTGATACACATACACTTCAATCACTTTGGGGTTTCACTTGGAATTTTACCGTGTCATGATTTCATTCCAGTTATTCCAACTGTAGACTTGAATTGGGAAAAATTTGCCTCCAGTTATTCCAACTGTAAACTTGAATTGAGAAAAAAATTGCCTCTAAATAATCAAGTTACATTCACTAAATCACGCAAATGTAATCTGTACCAGGTGAGGCTCATGCATGAGGCTGGTTACGAGCTTGGAAACTTGGATGCCACTCTGATACTCCAGGGACCGAAGCTGAGCCTGGACAAAGAACCCATCCATCGTGAACCTCAAAGCGAACACCCACGAGAAGGTTGACGGTCTCGAGGAGAATCGCAGTATTTCTGCTCAACACTGTTGTTCTTCTGATGAGGAAATGAGGTATCCTCGATTTATGGGAATGAGAAGGAAATATGAGACTCGCTCCCAATTATATTTTGGTATATATTGATACTGTTCCTTTACACCGAGCCAACATACATTGGTTGAAATCATGCAAGTCGAGCCCTTGTATCTGTGCATCATGAAACTAGAAATTAATTTTTTTTCAGAGAAAAGACCGGGGAAGTATAATTCTTGTACTAGTCAGTATTTCATATCATGCGACATGCATTGGTTGTGGTATGATGCACAAAATTTGACTTTTCTATTTTTTGTGTACATTTCAGAGGGCAATTTCATTGAAAGGTATAGACGGATAAGATAAAACATTAACTTTCCGAGATAACAAATTTAGAACATTCTTAATGCCAAATTAGACAACAATCTGGGTAATGAGACACATTCAACTGCAAATGGAACCTGTTGAAGAATTTACATTATTATAAAAACAGATATAAAAGAGTTGAGTTGTTCAAATAGCTGATTCATAATTTACATTTCAATGGGAACTGCAAGACTAAATTCATAGCCATTGATTGCAAAATGCATCTCAAACGGGAAGGAGGAGAAGATATCTGTCTTTGAGGAGCCAAGCATAGAGGAGAGATGGAGCTAAAGGCAATTGATTGAGGCTACACTATCCCTTGTCGCGCTGCTCAGCCTGTTCACTGGGTAGAGCTCGGCTCTGGGTAGCAACGCTGACTGCTACCGTGATTGCAGAGAAAGAGATCATCGGCCCCAGGTGGATATGTAAAGCATATTGCTTCACAACAGGTTTGGAGGAGGAGCTGCAGCAGTTGCAGAGAAAACGGTGAGAAAGCTAGTTAACCTGAGAAATGAAAAAGGAGTATAGGAACCGTCAGATTAGTTTTTGGATGGTTGAGATTAGATTTGGAGGAAATAAAACTAAAACTCAAAAAAATAAATTAATCAATCAAAAATAACTTAACCAATCAAAAAATTAATCTCAACCACCCAAAAGATAATTTGAAGGCTCCTGTGATCCCTTCTCATCTAGGCTAACTTTCTTACCGCATCGCTACTATGTTTAATATATCATTTTAAATACCAATTTCATAATGATCCCCTTAGTTTTCTCTGGTGACCAGAGAGAAGAAGGGACACTCGTGGACTGCCTCCAATTAGTAGGAGCCTCTTCAGCTCGCGCTGCGTGTATTTGTTAAAATGACACCATCGCTTTTACTCCTGTAGTTCCAATATAGATTGCATAGCTACGGTGAGATCTAACGAAGATACAATGAAGACATGTCATGAAAAATTCAGGGTATACTACAGTGTAGATCATAAGGACATGCATGACCAATAAACAGGCTTCCTGTCTTCCAATTGCACTTAAGATTATGAATTTGAGATTGACCTATACAACTCAGGGTTTCAAATGTCGATAGACTGGGTAACAAAAAATCAACAATACAAGATTGCTAATCAAAATACAAACTGACCTAATGACATCTCTCAAAAAAAAAATATATATATATATATTCTCATTCACATTCGAGCATTCTGTATTTTGGGGAACAAAGGCCTGTGCTTTGTGTCATCCTCCCAAATCGGCGCATTGTGAACAAAGGCAAGGACTTGAGAAAATTTTGTGTTGTAAATGACTGCTTTCTTTCCCTTCTGCTGTTTCATGACTGGCTGCCTCAACACAAAGCCAGCCTCTCACTTCCATGCTCTCAACATAGAGCACAGATGCTCAATTTTTGATCTCATAAAGTTTGTCCATAACTTCCCTGTCACTGAGAATGTAGACAATCGAACATAATGCCATGACATTTGTCTACCAAGAACTAACTGTCAATGGAAAAGAACAAAAGGAGATAACATTGTGTGTTGAAACCCAAGGCACCAGGAATTACCAACAGGCGGTTGTTTTCCTTATGCCAAGCAATGCCGTTGAAAACATCAATAGCCTGGAATTTTGTGCAACTTCCTTCAGTGGTCATTACATGAATTCAGAAGTCAGTTCTGTGGCAAGAAATCTAAATATGGCAAGAAACAGAACCGAGATTCTCCCAGAAAAAACAAGTGATAAATGATCTTATCAACATAAAACAATAATAAGATGCTTCTGCACATGCTTGCGTTGCATATAAGATTGCAAATCCTCAACCAGTTAGATCACATGCAATCTATTCACGTCGACAGTCATCTGTCTTCAGGAAACAAGGTTACAGCACCCTACAAAAGGCATATTCAGATGGATTGCGAAAGCATTTACACATTGGGTGAAAAAGAATTGGAAGGGCTCATCAGGAGCTGAGTGACCCAACGAATGGAACTATCAGAAAATCTAAAGGCTCCTGAGAACCTCAAAACATAAAAAGCCAACTGATGGAGTCAAACACCTTTCGGATATCAATTTTCAAAGCTAACAACTGACCCCCATGGCTATCAATAATCAGGTCCCATATTTTATTACCTTAATCCTTCACAAATCCTCAATTTAGAAAAAATAATTATTTCTTGTGATATAAAAGTTCAAAATTTCAGTAGCATCTTCCTTATATTTTGTCACTTCCTTAAATACAACATATCAATATCAGTCTACACGACTTATCTCAATCCAAATGCATAATATATCAAACTCAACGAGCACACAAATTTTCAAGTTGTGTTGACTCTCCCACCACTCTCTCTCAGGCCTGAAGGGTGTAAATTGATATTAGTGTATAATGATGGTGATTAATCCATATAAAAATCTAGTTATTATTAATATTACACACTAATATACACACATTTACATATATACACCCTATACATGTATTTATTTGCATAGACATGATTTAAAAAGTTTGGCATTCATATCAACACACCCATATATATAACTACAATTATCCAAATATTCCCTTCATCATATTTCCCTAAATTTTCGGGAATCCATTTCACACATAATTAATTAAATGAAAATTTTCAATTGCTCTATATAATCTCACTAATAAAAAATTTAAATTATTAAATCACAATTTAGCGTATTAAATCAGGATTTTAATAATCGGGGTGTTACAGTTATCAATGATCAAAACATTGAAGCACTTAAAAGCTCTAGCAATACAGTCACCAATCTGCCTACTACGAATAAAATCAAACTGGTTGGGTGAGATGATGCGGGAAACAAACAATAGCCATTCAATCAGCAATAATTTTGGTAATAACCTTAAACAGGAAATTACCTAGAACAACCGGTCGAAACTGATCCAATGTGAGCGCAATCAGCGTCTTCAGGACAAGAACTATGAAGTTGGAACTCAACCCTGAAAAGGCACGACCTGTGCGAAAGAGCTCCTGCACCGCTAAAACAATATCTTGGGCAACAATATCCCAACATTGCTTATAAAATCTGTCTGTGAAACTATCAGGATCCTGGGGCACTAAGAGGATCCATATCAAAAACTGTCACTCTCACCTCATCATAAGAAGGAATATGGAGGATGGAAGCATCTCATCTAAAGTGACCAAGGTAAGAACATGCTCCCGAACAATCGAAAGGTCCAAACTACTACTATCATTCGGATATGAGAAAACATGCTGATAATAGGAAACAACATGCTCACCAATTCCATTAGGATCGTAGATAATATCATCACCAATCTATATAGAGGAAAGAGACCTCTTTCCCCCCTGCGTTTAAGTAGAAAGTGAAAGAAGTTAATGTTTCGATCCCCTCCGCAAGCCACCTGATCCTATTCTTTTTCCTCAGAAAAGCATCCTGCTACCCGAGAACTCGATCTAGATCAGCGAAAGCATCAGACTCAAATCTGAAAAAGGTCATCAGAGAAACCTACAGTTTCTATCCTCTTTTGAATAGCCATCACCCTGTCATTGACCTTGGTAATGTTCAATGCAACATCACCAAAGACCTCTCAATTTCATCTTCTCAAAGCCACCTTCAGAAGTTTCAACTTGTGAACTATGATCCCCGTACCACTACCAGGAGAAGAAGAAGACCAAACTGATCTAACCAAATTTAGGAATAAAGGATGTGAACCCCACATAACCTTAAATATGAAAGGCCATAAACCCACAGAAACATCTGTAGTATAAGAAATCGGGAAAGGATGGAGGTCCGAACGCAACTTGGCTAATGTAACACAAGAAACCCGAGACCAGACATCCAAAAAGAAGGAGAGCAAAGTGCCTTGTCTAAATGAGAAAGAACAATACTATTCCTTCCCCGACCAATTTGAGTGTAAAGAACCCCTTTAGTCTCAATTTTCACCAAATCACAAACAATAATCATAGCCTGAAACTCATCACAAGAAAGGAAAGAGATATTATCAGTGATTTCATGTGCTCTCAAGACAACTAAAATTTCCAACCAGAAGCCACGAGTCCTCATATCCTGAAAAATCCATCGAAGAACTCCAGAGGGATCTACGAATAGTGTAGTTCACGCTTCTATAAATAAAAGAAATCCGATGCATAACCTTACTCCTATTAGTAACAACAATGACATGCTAAACATGAGAAATAAGAACAATAACATTCCCAATAGCTGAAGAACCAAGAATATATAAATGAGAGACATCACTAGAACTAACATAAAGTAAAGACAATTCAAGAGATCTTCAAAGAGATGAGGGAACCACATCAAATGTACAGATAGGTTTAGCAAGGCAAAGTAAGTCCAGTCTATAATGAAAACAAAAGCCCTTCAAAGCAATTTGGGTATCGCTTATCGCTATTAGCGATACCCCTATAATTCTAGTAAAGGACAATCATTTATTCAATTTATTCTTAGCAGTCATAGTCTTGAGCAGAGAAATATCAACAATATTTTTTGTTTCACGTACCTCTCTTAAAAGAGCTTGATATCATCCCGACTCCTCAACCTGATCCGCTCGAGAAACACTTTTCTGAGCAACAAGCTTGACAAAAAATATTATCCGAGTGAAAATATTCTAAATTAAAAGAATATGACTTAGCACCTTCATTCTCTGAGGTTGAAGGCACCTCTCCCTTCACTAAAGAGGAAGTATAGATCCCCTTATAAATAAAACTCATGTGATCAACCACCAGATCCTCCATGCCCGTGAAGGAAGTCACCTCTAAATCACCAATATGAGCAACAATATAAGGATGGGTAACAGGAACATCTGCATGAGGCACAACGGGAACATTCAAAGAAATCACAAGAAGAAAAACGGGAGCTTCAAAGGGGACATCACTGAAGAAACCACACCTGAAGAGGTCCTCAGGCGAGGTGGAACCTCTGGAGGGTGTGTGCAACAAAGTCTACAAGGTCTCGGGATCCGTTACAGGAAGAGCCGACCCTTTGACATTCTGAGCCTCCAAACATCTTTTTGAGCTTCATTAGGCTTGTCCTTGTGGCGGTACACATTTTGAACTCGTGGAGGCTTAATTTCTTTCCTCCCCTTGTCATTGTCTTCTCCTTGGGGTCGGGTTTTCGGACATGACGACAAGCCGAGGTCATATGACCAATAGAGCAGTAAGAAGAACAAAAGGCCGAAAGGTAATCATAATCTAAAAAGGAAAAGAGACAATCTTCACCAACCTCAAGTATAAGTGAGTCGGGCAGCGGCTTGGAAAAGGTCCACATCAATCAACATATGTGTGGAGTGACCATAACCCCCTCTTAAGAGTCATCTCTTCAAACTTCAGTGGCACTCCCACACCCTGCGCAAGATTAGATAGAATCTAGTGGTCCCAATACTCCCAAGGAAAAGCATAGAACCATCTTTGAGTGTACGATTGAAGTTTTGAACTCATGGTTGAAGCCATAAGATCTCATGATTCAAAGAGAGGGCACCAATTCCCCAAACATGATATCTCTCTTCCTCCGAATACAAGAATAGAAACCTCTCCCAAGAGAGATGAGTTTCCATGGCGAATTGAGCTTCCAAATGGACTAAAGCTTCTCTCTCAATGCTGAGAGATTCCATGGCTCTTCTCCTTTCAGAAGGAACACTTGATCAATGAACGAGTGGCTGCAAAGTTTCAAGCATTTCTCGTACGCAATCAGGTTCACCTTAATTGCAATGTAATCACCTTCTGCTTCAGAGCGAAAACACTGGGGCAATGGGTGAAGAGACGGCCTGAACATAGGACTTGGTGATTATCGGGGCTGACTGGGGTGGCATGACGTGCACAAGTGGCTCAATATGCGCATCGGCTACATGACTCGGCATGGGTATGTTGTGCGCGCAATCCAATCACAACAACCAAACAATAGAGAATCCCAAGACCTCCAGCACAAGAACAAACAACCAAAACAATCACACGAAGAACACAAAAATCACAAAGACGAGATTTAACGAGGTTCGGCCTGAATGCCTACGTCCTCGGGGCAATCAACGGAGAGATTTCTATTAGGAAGATGATTACAATGGCTCTAAGTCCCTTTGAATGCAAGAGAACTTAGGGCTAATACTTTTTCGCAGAGATACAAAACCCTAGGATCAACATAGGCTTAAATACCTCATACAGCGGATCAGTAGATTTAACCCAGAACCCGACAGTCGGTCGACCGGGCCGGTCGACCGACTTCCTTATACCGGTCGACCGTGACGGTCGACCCAAGAAACCCGAGAGTTGGGGTTTGTCAGTCAGGGTTTTCCGGTCGACCGGGTCGGTCGACCCAGAAAACCCGAGACTTGGGGTCTGTCAGTCAGGCACTGCGGTCGACCGGGCTGGTCGACCGCTCCAACCTCTGTGCATGTTGTGCACGTCGGTCGACCGGGTCGGTCGACCGACCCCCTCTCCTGACTTCTGCTATCTCTACTATTTTCTTCTGCTGTCCCTTTGTCTTTCATCGTCGACTTCCTTGGCGATCTTCGACGGCACTTGGCACTCTTCTACAGCTGCTTGGCATGGCATCTCCTTTAATATCATTTCTCCTCCAACAATTCTCCACCTCGGTGAAGATTTCCAAATCTGAGCCGAATTCCGACTTGATAGCGGCTGCACCAACTTGGTTGCCTACGTACCCCTGCCCAAGGGATCAAGCCGTCCGTAGTTCATCCAAATGAGCTTCAGCAAGCTCACTTCACCTGAAGGACATGGAGCAAGTCTTTGCAGTGTGCAAACTTCACCCCCGACACCACCTTTGTTAGCATATCGGCTGGATTCTCCGAAGTGTGAATCTTCAACAAGTCAATGTCACCTTCCTCTAGAATCTCCCGTACAAAGTGATACCTGACATCAATATGCTTCGTCCTTACATGATAGACCTGGTTCCTTGCCAAGTAGATGGCACTCATGCTGTCACAGTTTATCTTCAATACATCATGTTCCACGCCCAGATCATCAAGCAACCCCTGAAGCCAGATTGCCTCCTTCATGGCTTCTGTCATAGCCATATATTCAGCCTCTGTGGTCGACAACGCGACGGTAGACTGAAGTGTGGAGCGCCAACTCACCGGTGCCTGTGAGAATGTGAAGACATATCCCATCGTCGACCGGCGTTTGTCAAGGTCACCTGCATAGTCTGAGTCCACATAACCTGTGCACCCCTGCTTTCCGTTTTGTCCTTCTCGAATACTAGGCCTACATCAACTGTTCCCTTGATGTACCTCAGAATCCATCTCACAGCTTCCCAATGACCCTGTCCAGGATCATGCATGTATCGACTCACCATGGAGACTGCCTGTGATATATCTGGCCGTGTACACACCATCGCATACATCAAGCTACCCACAGCATTGGCATATGGAACATGAGACATATACTCACGCTCCTGAACACTCCTTGGAGACATCTTCGCTGACAATTTGAAATGCGGCGCCATAGGTGTACTAACAGACTTGGTATCCTTACTGATATTAAACTTCTGCAGTACCTTCTTCAAATAGCCCTTCTGTGTCAAACTTATCCTGCCAGCTTTCCTGTCTCTAGTGATCTCCATGCCCAATACTTTCCGTGTGCTTCCCCCGGGTCCTTCATCTCAAACTCTGACGACAACATCTTCTTCAGAGAATCAATAGCAGATCTTGACCTAGAGGCAATCAACATATCATCTACATAAAGAAGTAGATAGATATATTCACCTGATGGTAACTTGTTGTAGTACACGCATGGGTCGAAATGGCTCCGTGTGTACTTCTTCTTCCTGATGAAGCTATCAAATCGCTTGTACCACTGTCTAGGAGACTGCTTCAAACCGTACAGCGATTTCTGTAGCTTGCATACTAACTCTTCCTTCCCTGCAGCTTTGTAACCTGTGGGCTGTGTCATATAGATCTCCTCCTCAAGATCGCCGTGGAGAAAGGCGGTCTTCACATCAAGTTGGTCAAGTTCCAACTCATTCTGCGCCACCAAAGCCAATAGAATCCGAATAGACGAGTGTTTAACTACTGGGGAGAACACCTCGTTATAGTCGATTCCTTCTCTCTGAGCGTAGCTTTTAGCCACCAGCCTTGCCTTGTAGCGCACTACATCTTCTTGGAGAGATCCTTACTTCTTAGCAAATACCCACTTGCACCTATGGCCTTCTTCCCCTTGGGCAACTTAGTAAGTTCCCATGTGTTGTTCTTGTAAAGAGATTGCATCTCTTCATTCATGGCTTCTTTCCACATCTCTGCTTCCGAACTGATCTCAGCTTCCCTGAAGGTAGATGGAATAGCCTCTTCAACAACTGGAAGTGCATACGCGACGACCATATCAGTAGTGAGCCAACCCGGTCTCCTAGTATTCCTCCATGGTCTTCCAACTGCAGTAGAATCTGGAACAGTACCCATGACCTGCTCCTGATCCTCTCTCTTCACATTTTCAGCATTTTCTTCAGCTACTTGATCACCACCCTGTGTCACCTCAGGAATGATCCGAACTGATACTGAATCCTCCAGAGATGGTGGATCTGCATCACTCTCCACCTGCTGCAATAGCTCCTTGGTCTTGCTGGTCTCCACCTGCTTAGAGACCGTAGGCTTCATCAGAGAAGCCTCATCGAATGTGACATCCCTGCTGATTATGAACTTGTTGTCCTTTTGTCCCAAATCTTGAACCCCTTAGTTCCTCGCTTGAAGCCAACGAACACCCTTTCTTTGCTCTTGGGTCCAACTTGTCTTCTTTGACATGGTAGTAGGCTGGACATCCGAAAACCCTTAGCATATCATAGTCCTCAGCAGTTCTTCCTGACCAAGCTTCAAGAGGAGTCTTCCCCCCTATTGCAGACGACGACAACCTGTTCACAAGATGGCATGCATACCCCAAAGCTTCAGCCCAAAACTTCTTTGGCAGTCCTGCATTGGATAACATACACCGAACCTTCTCTAGCAAAGTCAGGTCATCCTTTCAGCCACCCCATTTTGTTGCGGAGTCTCCCGTACTGTGAAGTGCCTTCTCTATGCCCTCATCAAGGCATAGCTGTAGGAAAGGATCCGATTTGTACTCTCCTCCATTGTCAGAATGGAGAACCTTGATCTTCCTTCCTGTACTTCTCTCCAGATTAGCCTTCCACTTCACAAACAGCTCTAGGACTTCACCTTTGTGTCGCATAGTGTACACCCAACAGCGCCTAGAGTAGTCATCAATGAACGACACAAAATAGTGGTTACCTCCAATTGATGCAGTCTTGGTAGGTCCCCATACATCCGTGTGAACATAGTCAAGAATACCCTCCGTGCAGTGCGAAGCTGTGCCAAACTTCACCTTGGTCTTCTTGCCGATGATGCAATGTTGTAACGCCCCGATCCCGGCGATACGGGGACGTCACTGCAACGTATATACGTAGGTCAGAACTACCCTCCCGTATATACGCTAAGCATCAGTACAGACAAGAATCAGAGTACGGAAGCAAATGGTGCATTATACATTCCAACATATACATACAATCACAGAATTATCACCAGAGTGATTATAATATTACATGAATATTATATCACTAATATGCGCAAATGCGAGAGTACAAAGAATATACATAAATGAACAGTATAAAAAGGAGCTCGCATACAAGTATGCAAGGAACTGTACAAGTGAAAAGTAAAAAGAGCACTCACGAGTTTGCTAAGGGAAACTCCGAGAGGCACAAAGGGGGTCTGGAAGGATGTAGCCCTGGACGGTCAGCTGGAGGTCCACGCTACCGCTGCGCTACTCTGAGCAGCAAAGGGGGAAATCTACGCGCTCCGGGCTCCGTGACCTGGACATGAGAATCCAGGGAGTCAGTGAAACTCCCCAGGCGAGTATGATACAATGCCAGGTGGCGAGCCAGGAGGAACACAAGTGTCAAACTCAGAAGACAGGAGGGTTAGAACACAAATGAAATACATATATGGACGGTCATAATACAATCATCAGAAAACCGAAAATCCAAGGTAAAGCTGATTTCATGCAAAGTGATTTTATACGCTTAGGTCACGGTCCCATGAGACTAATACATCGAAGGAATAATCCAAACAAGGAAACCCTCATCTATATACCTTTATCTCATGCCACAGAATATCCAAGCGTATAGAATCAGAGTGCAAATCGTATGAAAGTCAAACAGGAATACAAAACAGGAATCATGACATGCAAAGCAAGTGTAACAGGAATCATAACAGATGTCTATTATTATTATTACTTGTCTGACTCATATATCTCGTATGTGGCTCGGTGTACGGCCAACTCACATACATCCATATATAAGCTAGCCAAGGGTTGTTAACGGAAGCCGATGGAGAACTGATAACACTTCTTATAGTAGTTTTCATTCACCTGGAAACAGTTTTGGAGGTCAAAAATCCCCCTATTCAGTAAACAGATTCACTACCGCCGTATATATATATATATACATATATATATACTTATTTTACACCTACTATAAGCAAGGTATCATTCCGGCATCCATCACTTCCTCCCATACCCATACAAGTTGTCCTTTTTATAGCTTATTAGGTAATTATCAATTTACGGGGAAAATAGGAAATGGACATGATCAGGAATCAGGAGTACATAAACAATATATAGTCAGGTCACTGCATGTAAAGCAGGAAAATAAGTCACTGATCATGATACAGAATCATAAGTCAAGGTCCCCGTAAAGATGATAATCACAAGTCAAGTTATCATGCTGGGTGTCAAGTGATAGCATGATAGGATGATGATATTTAGTAAACAACCAAGCATATCAAGAATGGATAGTAGTCAGGTAAGTCATGACATAATAAAAGGGTCTTGCCAAATAGTGGCATGGCAGGTGGTTAAATGATAACACAGTTTCCAAGTGATATACATATGATAAATGGTAGCACATACTGACAGGTCTAAAATAATGCCAAGTGGTAATGTAAAGCAATGGTCCAAAGTCCAACAAGTCCAACGACCACGAAGGGTCGGCCACGCATAGCATAAAGCAATAAAAGATATAAAGCATGAAATACAATACATGAAGACTAGAGCGAGAATACTATCATAATCAATGGAATGGTAAAGCAAGAGGGTAGCGAGTGAGAACACTCGCCTGAGTCACCAATATACCGAAATATCCGAAATCCACGGAAGCTTGGGATGCGCCACAAAACCTGATATAAATATGTAGAGTGAAGAGGAGAGAGAAGAAGAGAAGGGAAGATGATGTTTGTCAAGTGACAAGTCAAGTAACACCAACATATGATATAAGCCTAGAGGGTAAGGTTCCTATTCAAGAAAGAAATCAACTATAACAGACAGCTAAGGTTAGTCGACTAGGTGGAATAGGTGGTCGACTAATAAAGAAGTTGGTCGACTAGGAGAAATGGGGTAGTCGACTAATAGTGGTCCTAAGTCAACTAACAGATACCCTAAGTCGACTAATACAGGGTTCTAAAGAATTAGGACTTATCCACAGGAAAACAGATTTTGGCCTAAA
This sequence comes from Agave tequilana, assembly GCA_038442645.1. Lineage (NCBI taxonomy): Eukaryota > Viridiplantae > Streptophyta > Magnoliopsida > Asparagales > Asparagaceae > Agave > Agave tequilana. Next base: position 250,159 of record JAVJIF010004872.1, on the reverse strand, counting down.
ACAGACTAACGGTCGACTGGGGTCAATGGCGGTCGACCGGTACACTAACAGTGCCAGGACGGTCGTCTGTCGGTCGACTGCCGGTCGACCGAAGATACAGGTCGGTCGAGTGATCGGTCGACTGCCGGTCGACCGATACAAGGCCGTGAGCTCCAGGTTTGGTCGGTCGATTTCCGGTCGACTGCCGGTCGACCGGATTATCCCAGCGTGCACGCTGTGCACGTCGGTCGACTGCCGGTCGACTGCCGGTCGACCGGACTCCTGGAAACTGCTGCTGTTTGGTTAAAAAACAGATTTTTGTGTGGTTGTGTTTGGTGGTCTAAAGACATGATTTGAAGATACATGTATACATGATATGGAAGCACAAGCATACAAGGAAATAGACAAGTCTTGGTGAGTAGGAATACTCACTTCGAACGGTTGTGTGAAGCTCTATGCGTTCGGAAGGATCGAGGTTGACAATATCGCCAAAAGGATCCACGGCGATACGATCGACGAAGGAAGCTACGGTCCAAATCCAAAGGAGGGGTTGGAGATGGTGAAGGCCTTTGTTTTGGTGAAGTGATGAAGAAAGAAAAAGAAATGAAATGGAGAAGGAAGGGTATTTATAGGTTTTGGAATTTGTGAAGGAGTTGTAAATAAATAAAAGAGAGGGGGTTTTGTGTAAATGAAGTGGTGAGGTGTTTCTCTTGGCCAATAGGGGCTTGCCATGGTGAGGGGTGAGGTGGAGATGAAGATGGTGGAAGGTGGTGAGGTGGAGGGTGAGGAGAAGATATTTTGGGAGATATTTGTGGTGGAGGAAAATGAAAGGAAAGAAAAAAGATATTTGGGGAAAAAACTTGTGGTTGTGGAGGAAGGAAGGAATTAAGGGAAAAAGAAAAAAGGAAAAGAAATTAGAAATAGAAGATATTTTCTTGATCTCCAAAGATGAAAATATCAGAAACACAGATTCCCGGATTGAGTCGTGGATGCGGAAATCTTTCGGGAAAATACCGGATACGTCCCGAAATCAAGTATCTCGGAACGACCCGAAATAAATATCAAATTCCATAATATTATATTAAGAATAATAGTGAAATCCTTTTTAAGAAATACTTTATAGTTTTAAAACTAAAAATCCCGGAATCAGTTACCTACCGACTCCGAAGGAATTTTCATAAAATCATAAAATCCTCAGAAAAAGTATTTAAGTAAGAAATGTGATTCTAAGAATTAAAGTCTAAAGGACCATCTAGAAATTCCTAGCTGTGTGTGAATTAAAAATCCTGGAATCGGTTATCTACCGACTCCGGTGGAATATCCATAAATTCGTAAAATCTTTAGAAAAAGGATTTAGGTAGGAAATATTACTCTAAGAAGAATCGTCTAAAGACTCTTCGAGAGATTCCAAGTGGTTTGTGAATTAAAAATCCGGGAAGCGGTCAGCGACACTGGCCGACACCGGTTTTGAAGAAATTCATTTTAATTCCAGAAAAATCTAAAAATAATCAAGAAAATATATAAAATGATGATTTAAAACTAAAATCGGTCAAATCTAATCACCGGAAAGACCAAATCAAATAATATACTATAATTGAGTTCCTGGTTCGGACTGGGACTGACTCCGAGTCCACGAATCCAAATCCAAGACACAAACAATCATATAAGGAATTCATAAAGCAAAACAAATACAGGAAACAAATCGAAAAAATACGATCGGAAAATCTGAATACGCAACTAAGTACGTATTCTGGGAACGGGGTATTACAATCCACCCACCTTACAAAAAATGCATCCTCGCAATTTCGTTAAGGGGCAAATTGAATACAGAGGGGACAAGGGTGGAATTTATACCAATTAAGATATGAAGCACTATAGGTAGGGCTCTCAAGTCAACTGAATAATAATCATACTCTGCATTTCCAGCTGATGATGTCGTGGCTGTGTAATAAATCTTTAGAATAATGCTGAATAATACTGATGATGTCGTGGCTGTGAAATAAAGAAAACCCCGAAAATCCTGAGCATAATAAAGAAGACCGATAATTAAGAATCCGACTGCTGTCCTCTGAAAGATAGCCAGATCAAGATCGATCTGGAGAATACCAAGCTTCATAGAATTGGCCGAAGAGATCACATAATAGCTTCATTCTGAACCAGCCACTACCTCTCTAGTCTAGTTATATCTTAAGATAGTATAAGGCTTCATAAAACCAAAACAGGGAAAAGGATAGGAAGAATTTGGAATCAAAGGAAAGATAGTCAAGAAATAGATAACTCTGCACTTGTAGTTGGAATGTATAACCAAGACTCAAGTATTCCAGTTGCAAATTTCTTTACCATTAATTTGCCTTCTGGACGTACTGAAGAGGTTTAGAGCCTAAGCTGACCTAAGCTCTGACGAGCCTAAGTTTACCTAAGCTCTGATACCAACCTGTAACGCCCCGATCCCGGCGATACGGGGACGTCACTGCAACGTATATACGTAGGTCAGAACTACCCTCCCGTATATACGCTAAGCATCAGTACAGACAAGAATCAGAGTACGGAAGCAAATGGTGCATTATACATTCCAACATATACATACAATCACAGAATTATCACCAGAGTGATTATAATATTACATGAATATTATATCACTAATATGCGCAAATGCGAGAGTACAAAGAATATACATAAATGAACAGTATAAAAAGGAGCTCGCATACAAGTATGCAAGGAACTGTACAAGTGAAAAGTATAAAAGAGCACTCACGAGTTTGCTAAGGGAAAACTCGAGAGGCACAAAGGGGTCTGGAAGGATGTAGCCCTGGACGGTCAGCTGGAGGTCCACGCTACCGCTGCGCTACTCTGAGCAGCAAAGGGGGAAATCTACGCGCTCCGGGCTCCGTGACCTGGACATGAGAATCCAGGGAGTCAGTGAAACTCCCCAGGCGAGTATGATACAATGCCAGGTGGCGAGCCAGGAGGAACACAAGTGTCAAACTCAGAAGACAGGAGGGTTAGAACACAAATGAAATACATATATGGACGGTCATAATACAATCATCAGAAAACCGAAAATCCAAGGTAAAGCTGATTTCATGCAAAGTGATTTTATACGCTTAGGTCACGGTCCCATGAGACTAATACATCGAAGGAATAATCCAAACAAGGAAACCCTCATCTATATACCTTTATCTCATGCCACAGAATATCCAAGCGTATAGAATCAGAGTGCAAATCGTATGAAAGTCAAACAGGAATACAAAACAGGAATCATGACATGCAAAGCAAGTGTAACAGGAATCATAACAGATGTCTATTATTATTATTACTTGTCTGACTCATATATCTCGGTATGTGGCTCGGTGTACGGCCAACTCACATACATCCATATATAAGCTAGCCAAGGTTGTTAACGGAAGCCGATGGAGAACTGATAACACTTCTTATAGTAGTTTCCATTCACCTGGAAACAGTTTTGGAGGTCAAAAATCCCCCTATTCAGTAAACAGATTCACTACCGCCAGTATATATATATATATATACATATATATATACTTATTTTACACCTACTATAAGCAAGGTATCATTCCGGCATCCATCACTTCCTCCCATACCCATACAAGTTGTCCTTTTTATAGCTTATTAGGTAATTATTACAATTTACGGGGAAATAGGAATGGACATGATCAGGAATCAGGAGTACATAAACAATATATAGTCAGGTCACTGCATGTAAAGCAGGAAAATAAGTCACTGATCATGATACAGAATCATAAGTCAAGGTCCCCGTAAAGATGATAATCACAAGTCAAGTTATCATGCTGGGTGTCAAGTGATAGCATGATAGGATGATGATATTTAGTAAAACAACCAAGCATATCAAGAATGGATAGTAGTCAGGTAAGTCATGACATAATAAAAGGGTCTTGCCAAATAGTGGCATGGCAGGTGGTTAAATGATAACACAGTTTCCAAGTGATATACATATGATAAATGGTAGCACATACTGACAGGTCTAAAATAATGCCAAGTGGTAATGTAAAAGCAATGGTCCAAAGTCCAACAAGTCCAACGACCACGAAGGGTCGGCCACGCATAGCATAAAGCAATAAAAGATATAAAGCATGAAATACAATACATGAAGACTAGAGCGAGAATACTATCATAATCAATGGAATGGTAAAGCAAGAGGGTAGCGAGTGAGAACACTCGCCTGAGTCACCAATATACCGAAATATCCGAAATCCACGGAAGCTTGGGATGCGCCACAAAACCTGATATAAATATGTAGAGTGAAGAGGAGAGAGAAGGAGAGAAGGGAAGATGATGTTTGTCAAGTGACAAGTCAAGTAACACCAACATATGATATAAGCCTAGAGGGTAAGGTTCCTATTCAAGAAAGAAATCAACTATAACAGACAGCTAAGGTTAGTCGACTAGGTGGAATAGGTGGTCGACTAATAAAGAAGTTGGTCGACTAGGAGAAATGGGGTAGTCGACTAATAGTGGTCCTAAGTCAACTAACAGATACCCTAAGTCGACTAATACAGGGTTCTAAAGAATTAGGACTTATCCACAGGAAAACAGATTTTGGCCTAAAACAGACTAACGGTCGACTGGGGTCAATGGCCGGTCGACCGGTACACTAACAGTGCCAGGACGGTCGTCTGTCGGTCGACTGCCGGTCGACCGAAGATACAGGTCGGTCGAGTGATCGGTCGACTGCCGGTCGACCGATACAAGGCCGTGAGCTCCAGGTTTGGTCGGTCGATTTCCGGTCGACTGCCGGTCGACCGGATTATCCCAGCGTGCACGCTGTGCACGTCGGTCGACTGCCGGTCGACTGCCGGTCGACCGGACTCCTGGAAACTGCTGCTGTTTGGTTAAAAAACAGATTTTTGTGTGGTTGTGTTTGGTGGTCTAAAGACATGATTTGAAGATACATGTATACATGATATGGAAGCACAAGCATACAAGGAATAGACAAGTCTTGGTGAGTAGGAATACTCACTTCGAACGGTTGTGTGAAGCTCTATGCGTTCGGAAGGATCGAGGTTGACAATATCGCCAAAAGGATCCACGGCGATACGATCGACGAAGGAAGCTACGGTCCAAATCCAAAGGAGGGGTTTGGAGATGGTGAAGGCCTTTGTTTTGGTGAAGTGATGAAGAAAGAAAAAGAAATGAAATGGAGAAGGAAGGGTATTTATAGGTTTTGGAATTTGTGAAGGAGTTGTAAATAAATAAAAGAGAGGGGGTTTTGTGTAAATGAAGTGGTGAGGTGTTTCTCTTGGCCATAGGGGCTTGCCATGGTGAGGGGTGAGGTGGAGATGAAGATGGTGGAAGGTGGTGAGGTGGAGGGTGAGGAGAAGATATTTTGGGAGATATTTGTGGTGGAGGAAATGAAAGGAAAGAAAAAAGATATTTGGGGAAAAAACTTGTGGTTGTGGAGGAAGGAAGGAATTAAGGGAAAAAGAAAAAAGGAAAAGAAATTAGAAATAGAAGATATTTTCTTGATCTCCAAAGATGAAAATATCAGAAACACAGATTCCCGGGATTGAGTCGTGGATGCGGAAATCTTTCGGGAAAATACCGGATACGTCCCGAATCAAGTATCTCGGAACGACCCGAAATAAATATCAAAATTCCATAATATTATATTAAGAATAATAGTGAAATCCTTTTTAAGAAATACTTTATAGTTTTAAAACTAAAATCCCGAATCAGTTACCTACCGACTCCGAAGGAATTTTCATAAAATCATAAAATCCTCAGAAAAAGTATTTAAGTAAGAAATGTGATTCTAAGAATTAAAGTCTAAAGGACCATCTAGAAATTCCTAGCTGTGTGTGAATTAAAAATCCTGGAATCGGTTATCTACCGACTCCGGTGGAATATCCATAAATTCGTAAAATCTTTAGAAAAAGGATTTAGGTAGGAAATATTACTCTAAGAAGAATCGTCTAAAGACTCTTCGAGAGATTCCAAGTGGTTTGTGAATTAAAAATCCGGGAAGCGGTCAGCGACACTGGCCGACACCGGTTTTGAAGAAATTCATTTTAATTCCAGAAAAATCTAGAAAATCATAGAAAATATATAATAATAGAAAATGATATTAAAACTAAAATCGGTCAAATCTAATCACCGGAAAGACCAAATCAAATAATATACTATAATTGAGTTCCTGGTTCGGACTGGGACTGACTCCGAGTCCACGAATCCAAATCCAAGACAAAACAATCATATAAGGAATTCATAAAGCAAAACAAATACAGGAAACAAATCGAAAAAATACGATCGGAAAATCTGAATACGCAACTAAGTACGTATTCTGGGAACGGGGTATTACAAATGTTCACATAGATCCAGCTTGCAGGTCTCAGCACCCTTCAGCAACCCTTTCTTCACAAGAGTTTGCATTGATTTCTCCCCTGCATGTCCCAGCCTCATGTGCCACAGCCGGGTTGAATCTTCCTTCTGACTGGTTGAAGCTGCCACCTGCCCTGTCACTGTACTACCCTTCAAGTAATACAAGTTGTTACGGCGATCGGCCTTCAACACCACCATCGAGCCCTTTGTCATTTTAAGAACTCCATCCTTAATTGACACTCCGAGCCCCAGTGATTCCAAAACTCCTACAGAGATCAAGTTCCTCTTCAGCTGAGGTACATATCTCACTTCTTTCAGCTCCCTCACCATCCCATCAAACATCCTGATTGGAATAGTGCCAACACCCTCCATGATGCATGGGTGATCGTCGCCCATGACGACCGAACACCCCTCAAACTTCTCAAAACTGGTAAACCAGTCTCGATTAGGGCATACATGATATGTTGCACCTGTGTCCAAGATCCACTCGTTCTCCCCCGAGTAGCCTATGATGGGAGTGGTAACTGAAAATGAGAACACTGAAGAATCCGAATCTGATCCATCTGCCTGTGATTTGCTGCTTGCAGTTTTTACCACTTTTGCGAGATTTGCTTCAGATTTTGACTCTCTTCTTCTTTCCCTTGAACTTTGGACAGTCTACTTTCCAGTGCCCAATCTCTTTGCAGAATGCGCACTGATTTCTCTTCAGATCCCTGAAGCCCGGCCTGGACTTTGATCTTCCTCTAATCTCCTTTCCCTTCCTTGATGACCTCTACCTCTTACTTCCAATGCCTCTGCCGATGAACTTGTCTGAGAAGGATGTCTTTCATTCTTCCTTGTTTCATAACTCATCAATGAAGATGACACCTCATCATAATCCAAGCTCTGCCTTCCATTAATGAAGGTCAGTGTGAATGTCTCGTACTCCTCTGCAGGAAGTGAATTCAGAAAGATGACCGCCTTATCTTCCTCTTCTAGCTTGACATCCAAATTCAGCAGATCTGTAAGAAGCTTCGTATATCGGTTGATGTGCTCATTGACTGTGCTCCCCTTCTTCATCCTGAACTGATACAGCTTACTCTTAAGCTGCAACCTGGACTCTACACTCTTCTTCAGGTACTTCTTTTCAAGGGTTTCTCACAGTTTCTTCGCTGACGTCTCATGTTGCACAAGGTATTTTATGTCTTGTGACAAGCATGAACGTATCAAGCCACATGCCGATCTGTTCATTTTCGCCCACTCTTCATCAGTGGTAGTGTTCTTCTTCCTCTCCAATAGGAGAGTGTCTTCGAGGTTTGATGCATTCAGCGTATCCATAACCTCACATCTCCACATGCCGAAATTGTTAGTCCCATTAAACTTAACAACTTCAATCCTTGGGTGATTGTTCATTGCCTTAACAGATGCAGTTTCTTCTGCCATTGAGATTTTTCCTGATTCTCTATCTATGCGGAAGATCAACTAACTTGAAAATAGATCTCTACTCAGATAAAAATAGGATTTTTTTTTACCTGACCCTTGAAACCCTAGAACGAGTTTCCCACTGGATCTACTTCAACACAGATTCAACGAGCCTCCTTGCGTCCTTCTGAGATCGACACACGATCTCCTCGAACACCCCAATACCTCAGATCTGAGATTGACACACGATCTCCACCGGATCCGATCTCGAGCCCTCCGAATCCTCAGAAATCCCAAAGAGCAACCTGGATGCTCTGATACCACTTATTGTGCGCGCAATCCAATCACAACAACCAAACAATAGAGAATCCAAGACCTTCAGCACAAGAATAAACCCAAAACAATCACACGAAGAACACAAAAATCACAAAGACGAGATTTAACGAGGTTCGGCCTGAATGCCTACGTCCTCGGGGCAATCAACGGAGAGATTTCTATTAGGAAGATGATTGCAATGGCTCTAAGTCCCTTTGAATGCAAGAGAACTTAGGGCTATACTTTTTCGCAGAGATACAAAACCCTAGGATCAACATAGGCTTAAATACCTCATACAGCGGATCAGCAGATTTAACCCAGAACCCGACAGTCGGTCGACCGACCCGGTCGACCGACTTCCTTATACCGGTCGACCGTGACGGTCGACCCAAGAAACCCGAGAGTTGGGGTTTGTCAGTCAGGGTTTCCGGTCGACCGGGTCGGTCGACCCAGAAAACCCGAGACTTGGGGTCTGTCAGTCAGGCACTGCGGTCGACCGGGCTGGTCGACCGCTCCAACCTCTGTGCATGTTGTGCACGTCGGTCGACCGGGTCGGTCGACCGACCCTCCTGACTTCTGCTATCTCTGCTATTTTCTGCTGCTGTCCCTTTGCCTTTCATCGTCGACTTCCTTGGCGATCTTCGACGGCACTTGGCACTCTTCTACAGCTGCTTGGCATGGCATCTCCTTTAATATCATCTCTCCTCCAACAGGGTAGGCACATGAGCAAAATGTAGGGAAATGGCGGACATAAATTGGGCAGCACCATGGGAGGTGGGCTTCAAAGGAGTGGTTGTGGATAGGTGGTGAACCTCCGAGAAGAGGTCGGAGAATGACGGAGCAGCCATGATTGAGGTCAGAAAAAAATGGAGACGTGATCTCTCTCAAAACACCTCAATTCCCCTCAAAAACCCTATAATTCTCTCAAACAGGGCGTCGGCGCTCAGGGCCGAGGGCTGTCACAGTGTTGTCGGGAAAGGTGGAGGAGAGAATGAAGGAGATCGTGAGGGAGGGGGAGGAAGTCGTCAGGAAGGAGATCCAGGCAACATGGCAGGGAATACAGGTGGCGGAACAGGGGATCCAGGCGACAGAGCAGATCGCGCGAGGGCTGGATTAGCGTTTGGAGATCTGGTCCAGGCAGTGGTAATAAGGAAGAAGATGGTGGTGGTAGCGACTGAGATTGCGATCGTCGTAGTCTGGTACAGGCGGGGCGCGAAGTGATGGAAGCGGGCGAGGACAATCGTGAGAGATTTCGGGAAGGATTGTAACGTGCCTCTGTTGAAGTTATGGGAGGTGGCAGGTGCGAGAAGAAGGCCGACCTCCTCTTCGACGAAAGCAAGGTCAAGAAGTCATTGAAATCGAAACCCTCAGTAGAAAGGCTGGGTTATCAGGGAAAAATTTGATCTAGATTGTCAAAAATTAAGGGTGTCACAGCCGAAGGCCAACGCCTATGGTGAGGTATGGGTCACTGTCAGTTGGGTGTTATGGCGAGATGAGGAAGACATTGGTGAGTCTATTGGTTGTCGATTCGAAGATGGTGATGATGGTGTGTGTTTGGCGGCACGAAGAGAGCAGAGAGAAAAGGAGGGCCTGCGGCGCAGTGAGCGGAGAGAGAGGAGGAAGCATTTTTTTGGGCTAGGGTTTTGGGTGAGAGAGAGAGAGAGAGAGAGGAGAGAGAGAGAGAGAGGTAGGAGATGATACATAGTGGAGTATGGGAATTTTGAGGGTTTTTTCAAGGTAATTTTTGGGGAATTTATGAACATTAACAATTTTTTTTTTCAAAATCTATGAAATCTAAAATTTGGAAGAAAAGAAGAGGAGAAAAAGGAGAAGAAAATCTAGGTCTAGGGTTTTTAATTGGTGGAAGAAAAAATTATAGATTGAAGGAAAAAAAACGAACGAGGCTTTGATACCACTTGACGTAGAACAAAATAGAAAGACATAGAGGAGAAAGAGAAGAATAGAGGGTTTAGAGAGAAATAGAGAAAAGATTTAAGGAGAGATGCCAATCACTTGGCTCAGTGATAAAAGAGTTGAGTTAAGAAATGGGAGGTCACTGATTCAAGACCGGGCTACGACATTTATTAAAAAAAAGCAAAAAATGAAGTAATTTTAAAACAGAAAAAATAATTTTGTTGAAAACAAAAAAAAAAATCCCAAAATAACTGGAGTGACTAGTAGATTGGACTCATCTAATATTAAAAAAAAAGTTGTTTCAGAATTATATGCCCTAGACATGCAGAAAAGAAAAGCAAAATTCCAATTTATGACGTTTCAAGAAACCAATTCGTGATCTAAAATGCTTGCAAACAAATACGCGGAAATTTCTGTCTTTTTTTCAAGTTCTCTTTTTTCCAAAGCAACAAGACAGATTGTAACAGACGGGCCTGAAGGCAGGCTCCACCCTAACCGACACTCAAACGGGCCGAAGAAGTGTGGGACCACATGTGCGTGTAAGAACATTATCCAGCTCTACACATGTGGGTCCCACCGCCTCAGGTCTCCAACGTGGCAAAGCCATCTGTCCATCTCTATCCCCCCTCATTGATCCTTTCTTCCACTTTCACTCTGCAAAAGGGCAGTATAGTATCTTTCTCTCTCTAGATCCAGAGCTCCCCCGAGCTCCAAACAATGTCGTTGTGGAGCAGCTCGTTCATCAAGAGCGAGCTCTCGAAGAGGACCTCCGTCTTCGGCCTCCGCCTCTACGTCGTCATCGGCATCGTCACCGGCGCCGTTATCGTCCTCTTCCTCTTCCTCCTCTCCCTCTGCCTCACCTCTCGCTCTCGCCGCCGTCGAAAATCTTCGCCGCCCAAATATAAGCCCAAGCTGCACCACCACCTCCAGCAGCAGCAACCGCCACCTCCAGCAGCGATCCAGCTTCACAACACCCCTAGTCCCGTCTCCAAAGACATCCCCGAGATCGACCCAATTCAATCAGAATCAGTTCGGATCGACATCGAGAAGGCTGAGAGCAGAGGAGAGAAGAGGGGCGGTGGGGCCCACCGCAGGTGTCGCATCTGGGTTGGGGCCACTGGTACACGCTGAGGGAGCTGGGGAGGCGACGGTGGGGTTCGCGGAGGAGAATGTGATCGGAGAAGGAGGGTATGGGATCGTGTACCGAGGTGTGCTGGCTGATAACACCGTGGTCGCTATCAAGAATCTGCTCAATAACAAGTGAGAATTTCTTCAAATCACTTAGATTTTTGTCGAATTTTGTTGGTTTTTAGTGATAAAAATTGGATCTTTAGGATAGATGTGAAGAATTAGTTGATGCCTGTTGGAGTCGGTTGCTGGGCTTGTGATAAAAGAACCGATTTTTTAGTTAGAGATCTGTTAATTAATTTTAGGGATAAAGATTAGGTTCTGCAGCATAATATTAAATGGGGAAATTAAGAGAGAATTTATAGGGTAAAGTACACATTTCATGTTTTAGCTATAGATTTGTGGATTCAGTCAGTTAGTTGATATTCAATTCAGTTGGTTTTGTTTTTCTATTATTATTATTTCTTATTTTTAATTAAGTACATGGTTTTGAGTTCTGGGAAGATAGGATACACTTAATTTTAGATTTGATGTATGGATTTAGCAGTTCTGGATCCACAGTTCAATTATTTCCTAATTTGTGATACAAGTTTAAAATGTGACAAACATTTTGTTTCCACGAAAATTTACTTCATCTGTGGGTATGCTATTTTCTCTAGTCTGTGATAAAAACAGGTGTAATTCATTGAGTTACTCTATCTTGAGTATCAATTTGGAATATTAGTGGTGAATTTATACAAATATGGGTTTGGGATGTAGATTTGTCAGTCAGTTTGGTAAAAATTGGATTGTTTGCCTTGATGTGGAGATATAATGCATGCCCAGTTCAGTTGGCTCAGGTTAATTTGCAGGCAATAATGTTGGATTTTTGCCTACCTTTTAGGTTCCAGATTAGTATTCCATGTAGACATTGAATGTTCAATTACAATTTTACGGTTTAATCGATGCGCAGTTCAGATGATACCAATTTGTGATGGGGATTATATTCTTGTCATTTCATGTTTGCTTCTGGATTTATGTCTTCTATAGAACCATTACATTTAGATTCTTCTATAGAAATTTACTATGAGAATGCTTTTCCATGGTTTCCATGAAAAACCTACTTGATACCAAGGTCTTGCCTCAAATTCTCCTTTAATAAACCATGACATTTATCTCTTTTTCTTATAACTTGGAATTGATTTTTTTTTTTTTTTGAAGAGATTGAGATTAAAGAAAAGCATAAAAGGAAACTGCTGTCCTGGATTAACTATGTGGTTGGCATTTTTGCCAATTAAATTAAATTTTTATATTTTTTTTTATTCTTGTAATTTTCTTGGTACATCTTGTAAAGTATATTATAGGAAAAGCTACTATTTTCCAAACATATATAATACTATTTGCCACCTATCTTGTTCCTTATATTCTTTCCCTATGTGATTTAGTTCTTATTAATTTACCATACAATCAATAACATTTTCTGATTTCGTCTGATCAGGGGTCAAGCAGAAAAGGAGTTCAAGGTAGAAGTGGAAGCGATTGGGAGAGTCCGGCATAAGCATTTGGTCAGATTGCTTGGATACTGCGTTGAGGGTGAATACAGGTTTACTGTTTGCTTGCAGAGAAACTACATTCTCAGGATAGAGTGACCATTTAATTAAATTCCATATACAGTTTTATGTCCTTTGATAAGAAATTTATTGATTCTCGTTGTGTGATTCTTGTTGTTAGGATGCTTGTTTATGAGTATGTTGACAATGGTAATCTGGATCAGTGGCTTCATGGGGATGTCGGGGAAGTCAGCCCACTGACATGGGGAATTAGGATGAACATTATACTAGGAACTGCTAAAGGGTATGACACTTCTCTTAATCCTATTCCCCATTTATTGAGAAATACAAGATGGGATCTATAGATATTTCTGCTTTTAGATTTCCCCACCTGAAACGTGAAAACAAACATGCAGCTTAGCCTATCTTCATGAGGGGCTTGAGCCAAAGGTTGTGCATCGAGATGTTAAAGCGAGCAATATATTACTTGACCGGCAGTGGAATCCCAAGATTTCTGACTTTGGGCTTGCCAAGCACTTGGGCTCTGAGAGGACATATGTAACAACTCGTGTAATGGGAACATTTGGGTTAGTCGGCCTACTTTCTTGGAAAGTTATTTTATATTTTTCTCTCGAGGAAGTCATATTCAGGTGGATGTCGGACTTTGGTTGTTGCAGCTATGTGGCACCTGAGTATGCTAGCACCGGAATGTTGAATGAGAGAAGTGATGTCTACAGTTTTGGAATACTCATCATGGAAGTGATATCAGGGAGAACTCCCGTGGATTACAGACGGCCACCTGGAGAGGTTGCTTTTTTAGAACTCTATACCAAGTCAATTTTCTATTTGCATACATAAAAAGTGTGTTTCCAGAATGCTGATGCCTCTCCAAAAAAAGAGAAGAAAAAAGAAAAAAATGCTGATTCTGTTTCTAGTCATATAATTAGGTGGGAGTTTGGATCAGCCCTTAAAGTTGAGAATCACAAATATTTGGTATGGTTGCTAGATAACTATCCTACTTCGTAATGTATTAAATTAAAAAATGACGATCATGACTCTGTTGAGAAAGATCTGTAAAGGAATTGACCAAAACTTGATAAACATCAACCCACCATGAGCTGGTGCCAAATTGCCAAGGCTACTGTTTAGTAAACTAGGAAATAGGCAAAATGAAGAGGCGGGAGGAACAATTCTTTTATGGAACTCATATCTAAGGCATTGACCAAAACTTGATAACCATCAACCCATCATGAGCTGGTGCCAAATTTGCCAAGGCTACTGTTTTTTAGACTAGGTAATAGGCGAAATGCAGAGGCGGGATGATACAATTCCTTTATGGAAATCTAAGGCATAATATAATGTAAGCTAAAGAGCAAAATGTGAAGACATTGCCACAATATAATGTCTAACAATGTACTAAAATCTAAAGCTAACATGTGAGTTTAATAAACATCATTTTGCCCAAAATCTGCCCCATATTCTATTTGGTTACTTTGATTAGTTTTAGGATTGTCTGGATGTAGGATGTAAAGGAATAGAAATAGATCAATTCTTGTCCAATTAGTATATGTAATTCAACAGTTACATATCTGATATTTATGTATTTAAAATATGGATGGTGCTAAACTATTTTGACATCCAAATAACTGCATACCTGATTGTACAAGAACATGCCCAGTGTGCATAAATTTAGTCTCCAATATATGTGTTCGTGTTTGTGTGTGCATGTGTGGTGGCCTCGGGGATGGGGGCGAGGGTTTGTGCCTATGGATTTTTTCGTTCTTTATTTGAGAGATGCTTTGTTAACTGATAACTGTAAGATCAATGTTGCAAGGAACAACTTATTGTCTATATTTCGTGTGCACACTCAAACTCCAATGATGATTCAGAAAACAAGATGGGGAATGCAAGCAGGACATAGATGCTTCTTCTTCATTTCTTTCTTTTCTTTTCTTTTCAGAGAAATGTGGAAGCCCAATAAGGGTCACAAAAAGTAACAGTTCATTTCTATTTTCCACATATTAATTTCTCGTTGTACTTAGTTACTATCTCTTTGAAAACAATAAATTGTTGATGTTTTCATTTCGAAGCTTGAAATGGACAAGGAACTGATTTTGGTCTACAGTTCCGCCATTGACAACTTAGGGACTTAGATGATGAGTTTCATCTCTATATGATAGCTAGTCTATTTATTGCTTTTTAATATTTTTAACACTCCCTTTATTAATGATCAAAGTTAAATTTATATTTGGAACAAAAGAACGCAATACAACAGGCAAGGAAACAAATATAAACTATACATGCAATATGTCCTGTGTATGCCTCATTATAGATATTTTAGGTGCATCTGGTTGTGTTCCATTTCATAAAGATTTGCTAAGTAAAAAATGAAATGAGAAAAAAGTATGGTCAGTGAAAAGAAATTCATATTTTTTGCATATGATTCATTCATAAGAGATGCTAAGAAATAACTCAATGTCTAATGTAATAACATAGAAGATGACCTGGAAGGAATTTGAGATGAAATGAGAAACCATTAGAAGGAAGAGGGAAAAAAAAGATTTCTAAGAAGGAAAACAAACGAATCAACATTAGAAACTCTCATGCACATGGACTTTTCTTGTTCGTATGAAGTATATTGGTGAACTCCATGAAACTAATAACCCTGTGTTCAAAACAAGATCGTGTTTACTCTCACAAGGGTAACGTAATTGAATTTATTATCAGTCCTTATTGGAACAAATGTCTGATGGGGAGACTCATGCTCTATATATAGTAGGATATCAGTCCCAAACCTTGTCCTGTCCCTGTTAGAATTTGTACTGGAATACATCGTGAAGGTAGACGAAACTTTAGAGATCAAAGAACGGACGTGCACAAGGAGCTTTGTTTAGGACTATGAGAGTTATTGTTCATATTTTGTTTAGGACGTGCACAAAGAACGGACGTGCACAATGGCGGTGATTGTTCGTATCGATGAAGTTTGTTTAGGACTATGAGAGTTGTATGGTCTATAAATAACCCCTTGGGGTGGCCTTCAATGTAATCCAATGAATTTGTAATTCCTAAGAGTGTAATTCATCTAGGTAAGAGATTCGTGAGAGAAACTTAGCCATAAGGGTTTGCTATTCTTGGCAGCCATTAAGGGCTTGTAATCTTCTCAGCGGGACATGTAAGTAATTCTTATTTTACTCCCTCAAGATTTTATAAAGTTTCTCCCCTTCTCTCGTGAACGTACACAAGATCTGTCGGTGGAGCCACGTTATATTGTGTGTTGCCTTTCTATCTACTTTGGAATATCTTCTTCTCTTCTTCTCGTTGCCTTAGTCGATCTTGTGGTTTGTTTACACTGTACCGTCTCATTCGATCCGGTCATGGGTGCGTTCTCTGAAATTCACAACAATTGGTATCAGAGTAAGGTCAACGTGAAGATGTCTGCGATCAAGTTCGAAATTCAGAAGTTCGATAGTGTCATCAATTTCAGCAGGTGGCAGATTATGATGAACGCCATCTTAACCCAAAGCGGGTTGAAGAAAATACTACTCCGGAGGGAGGAAAAAAACCTCAAAATATGAATGAAGAAAATTGGTAAGAGTTGGATAAGAAAGCCTTGACAGCTATTCAGCTTTGCTTGGCAGACGAAGTGTTGGATTAGTTCTTTTCATAGAAAACAATATCCTCGTTGTGGGGAGCGACTTTAGGACCACCATCTGAAGAAGTCGTTGGCGAATTAGTTAATTCTGAAGCAACATCTTTTTCTTCTCCGCATGCATGAAGGTACACCTATCAAGTCTCACATTGTAGAATTTTAATGATTTAAATAAGATTGATGTTAGGATAGAAGATGAGGATCAAGTACTTCTATTACGTGTTCCTTACCTTCTTCATATAGGAGTTTTAGGGAAGCTATCATCTACGGAGGCAAGTTAACCATCAAGGTCAATGAGGTCAAGGAGCATCTACTCAATAAGGATAAAATTGACACCCAGTTGACGGATGAGTCTCATCATGATGATTCCGGGCAAGTTCATTATTCAAGGGAGGAGTAATAATGAAGTTCCACGGGTAACTTAAGACATAGGAATTTGACGTGCAACTATTATCACAAGAGGAGCACATTAGAGCTGATTGTTGGCTTCAAAAGAAGAAACAATTAGATGCTAATGTCACTGAACTGATTGGAGAAGATGAAGATAAGTGTGACGTTTATCTGTTACAGACAGATCAGTTGGTAACAAAGATAGATGGCTTATTGACTCTGGATGTTTACAACACATCAGTTCCAACAGGAATATATTCTCCGCATACACTTCGGTTCAAGGGGAGAAGTCTTCATGGGAAATTCTGCTACAAGCAAAGTGATTGACGAAGGAACAATTCAGTTTTGTTCTCATAATGGATGCATCACTACTCTTCAAGGTGTTCGTCATGCTCCTAATTCAAGGTATAATCTCATCTCTCTTGGAGCCCTACAAGGGAAAAGGTTCAATTTTAATTCTGAAGGTGATCTTATGTAAGTCTTCAAAGAGGCCCATGTGAAGTTTCAGACCGAACGTGTTGACAGTTTGTATATGTTGCGAAATTCAGAAGCTACCGTTAGTGAATTATGAATTGTAGTTATCCTCAGCTTCAAAAGCCGCGATTGTGGAGCAATCAGATACTACGATGGTTTCGAGTTCGGATGTTCAGTTGTACCCTGAAGAGAGATTGAGACTAAGCGTGCAATAAGGTAGTCCAGATTGTTACTCCTATGCAAATTCTCATAAATCCTGTGTGGATTAAGGAGATCATTGGGTAATAAAGTGTTGGGCCTGAACTTATTCGACCTAATCAAGTTGTGAACCCCATGAGGGGGTTATGGAGAAGAGGGAGTGAGATGGAGATGAAGTTAAGTTTTGTTCAATGTGCATGGATGTGAGCACACAGAGCATTGTGGCTATTCTCGGACTTGGATGTATTTGAGTCAAGAGGAGATTGTTAGGATTTGTGACTGGAATACGTAGTGAAGGTAGACGAAACTTCGGAGATCAAAGAACGGACGTGCATAAGAATCTGTGCACATTACCAGTCAACTAATACTGAGTATAGTAGACTAATCATATGGATTAGTCGACTAATACATTGTATAATCGACTAGGTTGGCTAACAGAGAGTTGGAGTTCTTGAATTTTGTCAGAGTAGTCGATTAGTATTTGGGCCTAGTCGACTAATACCATGTATTAGTCGACTAATACCCTGGCCTTGTCGACTAATGACGGGTTTGACAGTTTTCTTTTCTGGATCTGTTTTCAGATTCGAGTTGGATTCAAGTTTTCTTTATTCTGACGTGGTGATTGTTCGTATTGATGAAGTTTGTTTAGGATTAGGAGAGTTTTATGATTTATAAATAATCTCTTGGGGTGGCCTTCAATGTAATCCAATGAATTTGTAATTCTTAAGGGTATAATTCATCTAGGTGAGAGATTTATGAAAGAAGCTTAAACACAAGAGTTCGCTATTCTTGAAAGCCATCAAGGGCTTGTAATCTTCTGAGCGTGAGGTATAAGTAATTCTTATTGTACTCTCTCAAAGTTTTAATAAAGTTTCTCCTCCCTTTTTCCGTGTACGTACACACGATCTGTTTGATAGGTGGAACCACGCTATATTGTGTGTTGGCTTTCTATTTACTTTGAAGTATCTTCTTCTCTTCTTCTCGTTGCCTTAGTCAATCCTGTGGTTTGTTTTCGCTGCGCCGCCTCAGTCGATTCGGTTGTGGGGGTGTTTCCGAATTCACAACAGTCCCAACTTTCTCAAAAATAAAAAATAAAAAATAAAAAATAAAAAAGTAAAAAAGTAAATAAAAAAACTTGTCATCTCTCAAAATACTAAGCACATCAGTCAACATATTTTCAGCTTAAAGTAAAAAGGGGTTGAAAACTCAATCTGGGTCTTAAAAATAAGTATTATCTCATCAATAGAGCTATAATGTCTCGAGGTATTAGTTTATTTTATTATGCATTAGATATATTTTGATTTGACTAAATGGTTAAAGTTATTTAAAAAAAATGACAATTGGTATCAGACGCATCTTGATGTTGATGGATAATAATAAGTTGTATGCCATTTTTAGATTCACATTCTAATAATAAATAATGAATTTAAGCAAAACATATACTTATTGAACCATGCTAGAGATTTGAATTAATTTTGTGGAAAATTTGGTATGCAAAATAAATCACATGCATGGCAATATGAGGAAAAGACATAATATTGAAGCAAAAACATGGTGATTACCCAACAAAGCATTATAAACCATATATGCTTCAACATTTATAATTTATTTACAAAAGAAATTACTTTCTCGTTACCAGTTTCTTGCACTTACTTGACACTGAAACAAACAAATGATGACTAACCCCAGGAGTGATATAATGTTTGTTAAATAGAGAGATGGCTAATAAGGGTATCATAGCTTGAAGACATTTCATGTCCAATTGTTATGAGCTATTCGCCTATTCGATGATTTACTACTCTTATTAATCATACTTTTAAAGGAATAAGCATGAAACATCATGTTGTTATTCAGCCCAACAGAGGAAGGTTAATTTTGATACAATTATACTAGATATTTTTATATGTTGTTATGTGATCCTAAATTGTTCTACTTTGGGCATTCTAATTATGTATGCTGATGTGTTATTAGTATCATGAACATCAGTCAAAATTAGAACATTTTAGAATTGCATAATAATATATCAAAATATCTTAGTAAAAAATACATCATTAAATAATTCTTCACCATTGAGCAGAAATTGTTTTCATGTTGCAGAACTCATCTCTCCATTTAACATAACATTATGCTGGCGCTCCTTTAGATGAATCGTCATTTGTTTGTTTCAATGTCAAACAAGCAAGTCATTGATGCGAGAAACTGTTAGCGTGGAAGTTACAACTTTCATAAATAGACTATAAATATTGAAAAATGTCGGTGACATTCAGTTGTCTTTTTTTTTTTTTTTTTTTTTTTTTTTGAGAGAGAGTAAAGGCCTTATTCATTAGATTTTGCAAATAACCTTAGTTGGGTAATCACCCATATTTACGCGCTAACAACATCTTTTCCTCATACACAACTGAAACTAGTAGTATGTATTTATGTCATTCTTGTAACTTATTCTGTGTATCTGGCTGCTTAAAATTAATTCACAACTCTAGCCGGTGTGGTTCTGTAAATATAGGTTTTTCTCAAATTCAATATTTATTATCAAAATATGAATCTAAAATATCATTCAAAATAATTATTATGCATCAAGGTCAGAGGTAGACTTTGATACTAATTGTTATAAACTTAAAATAATCTTTAAGCATTTACAAAGTTTGAAATAAATGAAACCTTTATTAATGCATGAATAAATAAAGTCATTCCTTGAGGCATGATAGCTTTATTGATGTGATAATACTCATTCTTAAGTAAAATTTGGTCTTCAAACTCCTTTCCTCTTTGTGTTGGTGGGAGGCTAATGTGTTTTGTAGTTCAAGAGAGGAAACAAAATCCTAGGCTATATAGATAAAAGTGTCCCCATATGACACTTATTCTATTAAGGATCCATAATAGGTTCAATAATGTTTCCCTTGTTAACATCACTTCATTTTGAATAAAGGGTTATTAATTTCATGGAGTTTATCAATATACTTTATTTGACCAACAAAATACCATCATAAACGTGAGAATCTCTAATACATTGATAATTTTCCTCATTGATGTTTTTTGGTTCTGAGGACATTCTCCCTCCGCTTCATAATAGAACAATGATACTTTAGCTTTTAAACAATTGAGCTTAATAACTGCAAAATACTTTTGCAGGTACACTTGGTAGAATGGTTAAAAACCATGGTTGGAGACAGGAAAGCTGAGGAAGTCGTAGATCCTAAGATGCCCGTGAAGCCTTCTTCAAAGGTCCTTAAGCGGGCTCTTCTTCTGGCCCTTCACTGTGTTGATCCTGAATCTCAGAAGAGGCCAAAAATGGGAAATGTGATTCACATGCTTGAAATGGATGACTTGCTCTACTGTGATGTATGAAAAATTATTTTCTATTGATCACGATATGATTAAGAGGCTATATTCTGCTTCTATTAGTTTGTTATCTTCTGCAGCTAAACCACTTTGTTTTTCTTTCTTTCAGGACCACAAATTGGGTCAACAACCATCTAGTTCATGCCGTAACTACTCAAATGCGAAACGGCCTTTGGACAGATACAATTAAAGTGAAGACAGTAGCTTCCACAAACGTGACACTTCTTCAAGTTTGAGATAAACTATCCAAGTACAACTGATCATTGGAGCTTGTAAGCATTTTAGAAATTTACTTCATTCTGACCATTATTTCATGTAAGAAAATGTTGTCTTACCCTTCTCTATGTATCCTAACCTATCTGGAATCAATTCTTTTTGTACATCCAATATTTATTATTTAATAATTAAGATAAAGTTACATGTATGGCTATCTTTCTACAAGTTAACAAGTTAATATTACTTGTGTGATTTTTTTCTCTCTCGTTCAATCATTCTCCTCTGTATATGGCCTCTTCAAATTTAATATTGCTCGTGTGATTTGCTTTGAAATTCTCTCACTTGTTCTTATTAGGGTTGGCAATTTAAGGTTATACTTATTTCCTCTTACCTTTTTATCCTAATTTTGAGATTAATGGTAAGAATTTTATAGTCTTTAAAGAAACAAATAGGGTAAGGATAAAGATATTTTATCATCTTACCTGTAGGATAAGGGGTAAAGAGTGTATTCCAAGCTGTTTACCTAAGGATTTTCTTATAATAATCTTAAGTACATATGTCAGTCATGTAATTATGTATACAGACTACTTTGAACTAACAAATAGTATATAGACTACTTCATCTAATTATATATGGTATATTTTTCATTGTGAATATATATGTTTTTTCGTTGCTTAGAAAATATAATTATAAATAAACTATTTCAAGCTAACTAAGAAGTATACATACTTATTTAGGTAATTATTTATAGATTCCATCTAATAATGTATAGAATCTTCGGGGTTTGCATTTATATCTTTATGATTGCTCATTTCATCTAATGATGGTCTGTTTAATTATGTATGTGGGGTTTGCCTTTATTTATTTTTCTTTTTAAATAATTTCTCAATAGGAAATTCTTAATTGTATTAGCCGTATACCCATGACAAGACAATTAGTGTATAGTTCTTTTATTTTTCCTTTTTTTTATTGAACAATACTGGTCAGACACTATAAGTTTTGATCCTGGGACATCAGTTTAGATGTTAAGTTGTGAGGCCAACATTATATCAGATGATATTATTGAACTTTAAGCTTCTAAAAGCTGAGATTCTTCTTTTTTCTTTTTGTTCTTTTTGCTAATTAGAAGCAAGACTATTCCAAAAGTGTGTAGACCTTTAGTTGAAGAATTGTTCCAGAGATATCTGAGCTTTCAGGCTTTTCCAAAGCAAGAAATCCATGTAAGATTCAGATAGCGAAATCGACCTGCAAATTGCTGGATTGTTCAGTTGCTTTCCATCAGGTTTTTGTTGAAGTAAATCTGTGCAAGTAGTTTGAGTCTCAAAAAGAACAAATTGAGATTGATTGTTCTCTTTCTTTTTTACTTTCTTTTCCTTTGATTGTTCAGTTGCTTTCCATCAGGTTTTTTGTTGAAGTATATCTGTGCGAGAGGTTCGAGTCTCAAAAAGAACACATTGAGATTGATTGTTCCCTTTTTTTTTACTTAGTCTTTTTCTTTTCTTTCATTTAATAGTTCAGTCTTGAATCCAGTATGTCTTATAAGCCAAAATCCACACTTCACCACTGATCAGGCTGCAGTAGTGAAGGTATGTATATTATTTTAGACTGTTCCAAGTTTTTTTTGATATAAAGTTGGTTGTCCTATCTTTTTACAATTCAGAGAATAAAGTCTCTCTCACATTGGTTGTGATATGTCTTGAATTAACACAAGTCATACGCCTTGTCAACTGTTTTCAATTTTTTTATTAGTTTATTGCTTGTATATTTAAACCTTTTTCTTTGATTTTACTTCTTGTACATGTGCAAGCATGTTTTTTTTTTTTTCCCCCTTTGAAGTATCCAAAAATTATGAGCAACAAGTCAAAGCACTCTAATATTATGAGCTTTCTGGGCTGTTCTTTTTAAAATAACAGAAGACACAAATGTAAGCTGTTATGTCTAGGTGGCCTACAGCTGGGTCTCGAGTCCATCAGTCACGAAGATGGTAAATCTTGGAGGTCTCTTCAAGAACAAATTCTGCTTGTGCCAGGCTATATATATTTTCATTTTTGTTTGAGAAGAAGAGGAAGAAGAAGAGAGCATACAGCAGGAGTGAAATTTCAGCATGTTTAAAACCATAATATCTTTAATATTTGTAAAATAATTTCATTTTCTATTTTCCTTATAAGAAGGTTAACGAGTGTGGTGGGTAAAGCTTGTATCTTGTGAAGAAGGTTGTCCTTGAAAATCTTGTGACAAATTGAACAGAGTCTGACTCTGACCAACCCATTTATAGCCAGCAATTAAGTTCACTTGCATTCCTTGAATGAGACTTTTGATCCAATTGCAGCCAAAAAGATCAGACTCCAATTCAACATAGATCCTTAATGATGAACCATTAAGTCCTGTTGTGAATGATCAACAGTGATAACTGTAAAGGGTGAGCATCATATGTGGTTCTCACATCCTTTCATCTTCTCTTTCAGGCTACCTCCCATTTCCCTGTATTTTTTTCTTGTTGAAAAGTTAAATCCTGATTGAGTTGAATGACACACACACACAGAGAGAGAGAGAGAGAGAGAGAGAGAGAGAGAGAGAGAGAGAGAGAGAGAGAGAGAGAGAGAGAGAGAGAGAGAAGCTGGCTTTGTCATTCCAGAGAATTGGGATAGTATAGCGGAGGACAAGGTCATCACTTCGAGTCCTAGTGAATCCAAGTGTAGCAACCTGTCCGAGCAAACTTTCATTCCTAGTGCACTTTTTACTCTTACGATTATCTCAGGCTAAGACGGGAAATAATATTAATGAGATGATAGAATTGTTTAAACAAGTTGAGATTAATATTCCATCCTCTGATGCCATCAAGCAAGCTCCTGGTTATGCCAAGTTTTTGAAAGACATTTGCACATAGAAACGAGTGCAGATGGAAGCTTTTCTCGCTGAGCAAGTCAATTCAATCATTCAAAACAACATCTCATCTAAGTTTAAGGATCCTGATTGTCCAACCATATCGCGTGTTATTGGTAATCATGTGATTGACAGAGCTTTATTGGATTTAGGGACGAGTGTCAACTTACTGTCGTGCTCAGTGTACAAGCAATTAGGTTTTGGAGAGATGAATCTGACTCAGATTCGATTGTGTTTGGCAAATCGTTCTGTATCCTCAAGGAATTGTTAAAGATATTTCGATCAAAATTGATAAATTTATTTTTCCAGTGGACTTTATAATCTTGGACACTGAACCTGTTTCGAATCGTGGTAACCATATCCCTGTGATTCTAGGTTGGTCATTTATGGCCACTGCTAATGCAGTCATTCATTGCCAGAATGAAATTATAAAGATATATTTTGACAATATGATCGCAAAGCTAAAATGTATTTGATGTCAGTCAATAACCTCCAGACAATGATAATATTTGTGAAGTCGACATGATTGAGGGTTTGGTCGAGAACACTTGGGTGCAATTTCATTTTGAAGATATTGTTGAGATGTGTCTCCCTCATTTTGAGGATGATTTTGATTGGAAGGAATTTGTTGAAAAGATAAATGCATTGTTTGATACAGTACCTCCCGTGAATGTTGGCAAGTGGCAACCCAAAGCAGAACCTCTTCCACCATCACCGTTTCATCTTCATCTCTCTCATCCATCATAGAGCCCCCTAAGTTAGATCTAAAAGTATTATTAATACACTTAAATATGTGTTTAGGCTCTGTTGAGACCCTTCCTATAATTATAGCATCTGATTTGAATAAGGTGAGAGTAAGTTGTTGAGTGTTCTTAGTGAGCATAATGAAGTAATAGGATGGTCTTCAACTGACATTAATGGAATTGGTCTCAATGTGGTTATGCATCGAATCCATTTGGAAGAAAATGCTAAAATTCTCATGAACCACAACGGAGATTGAATCGTGAAATGAATGATATAGTGAGAGCTGAGGTGTTGAAATTATTTGATGTAGGTATCATTTACCTAATTTTTGATACTGCGTGATTTAGTCAAGTTTATGTTGTGCCAAAGAGGTCTGGAATCACAGTAGTTCAAAACAAAAAAATGTGTTAGTGCTCACATGTGTTCAAATATGATGGTGTATTTGCATTGATTACCGCAAACTGAATATTGTTACTGGAAAGGATCACTTTTCTTTGCCTTTTTCCGATCAAATGCTTGAGAAGTTAGACGGTCATACTTACTATTGTTTTCTTGATGGTTATTCCGGTTATAATCAGATTCCTATAGCGCCTGAAGATTAAAAGAAGACTACCTTCACTTACCCCTTTGGGACATATGTCTATCGTCGCATACCCTTTGGGTTATGTACTGTACCTGCTATTTTTTAGCGGTGCATGAGTAGAATTGTCTCTGGTATGGTTGAATGTTTTATTGAAGCATTTATGAATGATTTTTTAGTGTTTGAGTCATCTTTTGAGAAGTGTTTGCACTATATGTCACTAGTCTTAGAAAGGTGCAAAGGGAAGAATCTAGTGTTGAATTGAGAAAAATGTCATTTTATGATGAAGAAGGGGATTGTCTTAGGGGCACACCATTTTTGACAAGGGAATAGAAGTGACAAGGCTAAGGTCGATTTGATTTCCAACATTCCATTGTCTCATGCGGTGAAAGAGATTAGATCTTTTTTAAGACATGCTGGGTCTTATCATAGATTCAATAAGGGTTCAGCATAATCTCTAGACCATTGTGCAATTTACTTAAGGGTTTCACACATCGTTTCATATATCACCCGATTTTAATACATATTCTCTATTAACTCTATAATATTGACTAATGTCGGGGTGGATAATGTCAACTTGACCGATATTGCCGATATTGAAAGCCAATATTAATATTCATACTAAAAAAGATACCGAAATTTTAAATCATAGTTTCACATTGGTGAACAATATGTGCTTGTCCATTTCAATGGTGATTAACTTTGTTGGAATAAAGTTACGGGAAGCTTCAGTTTGTATCTTAATGACATTTGCAAAATGAGTAATACTGTTTGGGATATGGACAATTTATTTATTTATTTTTAAAATTAACTCCATTCATGCTTTATATAATATCAGTGTTATCCAATCATCTAATTTGTGTTTATAGGGGATAACTAATGTACCAAGAAAGTACTAGAAGGTTTAAGAAACTATTTCTACTAGTGATAAGGGAAGGTGGTGGTATTTTAAATAAATACTGGTATTCGTTTCCACTTTGATGATCTCAATCTTGTTCCCGCTAACTCAGCTGTACCTGTGTATACTCAGTTGGAAAATAAATTCTATACTTTGAGTTCTGAAGAAGTTGGGTAGTGCTTAAAGACCATGAGTTGGTACATTTGATTACATGTATCAATATGGAGTTTATTTTTTGTCGTGTAATATGTTTTCGGGCATTAGGAACATCGATGGTGATGTGTTACTATCATTGTTTGACGAGATATGAGTCATATGACTTATTTTTATAAAGTCCACAATTGAGTTGACGAAATATATCTTGGTGGGAAAAGTCGAGCATCCTTTTGATTGAATCCATAAGAATAAAGATCCCATAACCTGAAAGTTACAAAGAATTGTGGGTTTTGCATTGGAAAATTATTCCTGAAATTTGCGCTCTTTGCCATGGAGCTTGGTGCTTTGGTAATGAGGCAGGTAGTAAACAGCTGATAATTAAAGAGTATGGTGAAAAATTGGTTAGTGTAGATACTGACTCAACAAATGTTTTCAGTTCATCATGGGAGGGCCCTCAGATATTGGCCTGAAATGTATAAAATTAAGTGAAGGAAATAGGATTTTCTGTAAGATCTATTGTTGGCACTTGGATGCCATAAACCTCTGAAGAAGCAATTCCAAAATACCATTTTAGAGGAATGTTTCTTGGGTGAGGGGTGAACTCCTAGTATAGCACATCTTTCACTTTTTCTAGGCTGTGCTTCCGACTTTATCTATCAAATGGTTAAATATTCATCCGATGAAGGAAATGTTCAAGTAGAAGGAGAGGTTTGAGTGCATATATGTTGGTTTTTATGGACTTCTGGTCCTTAAAGTGATTGTCCCTTTTTGTACTGGCATGTAAGAACCACCTTCCAATTAACTTGTCAATATCGGAACTGTCTTAAATTGTCGATGCCACAACCTTCAGTTCTCTCTCTTTTTGCTACTTCAATGCTTTACTCAAATATTCAGTTGTTTTCAACCTTATGTGGAAGCTGTTAACAGTAGCGGGATCTCATCACCAAGGTAAGGATTCCTCAGAATGAAGGAGAACTAAGAATATTGCAGCCGTCTAACTATTTTGATACCTTTGTTGAAGTGAGGCTCAATTGGCATTTGGTAAAAAAAACTTATTGGCAAGCAATCTGACATACCGGGCCTCATCACTAGTCAGTGGATGCCTCGAATGAAGGAGAGTTCAATAATATGTATGTGCCTAGATATTATTACTACTTCTTTTGTTAAAATAAGGTTTACCTTGGCCTGAACATTTCACCATCTCTACAGTTTCAGTTTGCCATGCTCTCAAGTTTGGGAATTTGTATATGTTAAACTCATTAACATATTTAATGTTGCTTAGCATGTACTGATCTATTTATTGCATTACTGGTTGTAGGCCTAATACATACCGGACCTTCAAAAGCAACTCAGTTTGGTAGGGGGGGGAGGCGACAAAGGACTCGAGTGCTGGTCCTAGTGAGAATTCCATTACAAGTATGACTCCAGCTGATAAGGTCAGTATAATGAGCTATAAGATACTGATGCATGTCAAGAACTATCCGCTTAGGCTGCTGTCGAATATTTGGGGCCTGTTTATTTCGTTACAAAACGTCGCAAGTCGTAAGTCGTAAAATGAGAATGGAAAAAGTGAACTATAGCAGAGAAAATATATTGTGTTTTATGGTGTTTGGTTGATAAAGTGAAGTGTAAATGGAAAAGTATATTGTGTTTTACGGTGTTTGGTTGGTAATGTAAAAGTATAAATGGAAAAGTTGACCACAAAATTAACTGTAGCAGTGATTTAAATATTATAAATACTATTAAATTAAATCTACTATTGCAAATTAAATTGTATTAATAAATTTGATATAAAAAATTAATAATCTTAATATTTTATTTATAACAATAATATTAATAAAATATTAGTATAAATAGTAAAATATTACTAAAATATTAAATAATAAATAATATAAAATTTTAAGAAAATCTAAAGAACATTAATAAAATTTTAAGAATACTAATAAAATATAAATATTAAAAATCTTACAACAATAATAAAATATAGTTATAATATTATAATATTAAAAATACTTGAAAATTATTATAATATAAATTTTATTATAATATTATTGTAATATTATAGAAATATAAAATTAACAAAGTAAAATATAATTATAATTTAATAATAAATTATCATTATAGTATTATTATACTGAATTATTATTACAATATTAACATAATAAAATATTAATATAATTATGAAATATATTATGATATTAATAAAGTAATTTTTTATATTAAAAAAATAATTAAATATATAGTAATTTTATATTAAAGTATAATATTGTTATATTAATAAAATATTAACTCTAAATAAAATAATAAAAATGGAATAAGTATTAATAAAATAATAAAGTATTAAATAAAATATTAAATAAAAATATTAAATTAAAATAGTAAAATACTAAATATTAAAACAATATTAAAAACAATAAAAAATTAAAGATTAAATAATTAAATAAGAAATTGTACACTATTTAAAATATTAAAATTTAATAATATTAAATTATATATTGATTATCAAGTAACTATTTTGAACTATAAGTGTACTAAAAGTGAGAGTTACTGTAACACCCCATCCTCTGCATACGTACACAGTTACGTATCTTGATTTTTGGAGCGTATTCTTTTTTTTATTATTATTTTATTTTATTTTATTTTATTATTTTATTTTATTCGTATAGCAGTACTGCATGATTTGATCTGTTTAGGTATTCAGATTTGACTAATTTTAGTTTCAAATATTATCTTTTAATATTCTAGATTTTTCATGATTTTCTAGAATTTTTCGGAATTAAGTTGTAAATCTTCAAAACCGGTGTCGGCCAGTATCACTGGTTGATTCCAGGAATTTTAATTTATAATTGGAAACAAATTTCTGAATTCCGCTTTCACATTCCCTCTTAGAATTATATTTTCTTCTTTCGGGCATTTTTTGGGATTTTCCAGATTTTATCAAAAATCTAGCCTACCCGGTGTAGACACCGTTCACCGTGAACTCCAGGATTTTTCTTTTGAAAATGGGATTGAATTTCTGAAAACCGATTTCACCAAAAATCTTTATATAATATTTACTATTTTTGAGAATTTTTGGGGAGCTTTCCGAGATACTTCAATTTTGGGCCTTTCCGGAGTTCTCGGTATTTTCCCAGATACCGGGAAATCATTCAACTACTTCACTTTTCTCTTTTTCCCAATTTCTCTCTCCTTCCTCAAACGCGAGATTCCACCAGCTGGATTCATCATTAAATGCAGCCACCCTCTCCATGCTGCATTTAAAGCTTATGGGCCAATCAAACTCTTGTCTAATCACCCATACCTTTTTGTCTCTTTCTTATTACAATCCTGCGTTTTTCTTTTTGGGCGCAACTTAATGTCGCGTCCAGCTTTTATTGCCAGACGCAGACCTTGTGAAGAGGGACGCAACCCATTGGTTGGATGAAACGCAAGTTTCATAAAGGGAATGGCAAACTTGTGATAATCTAAACTTACCCTTTATATATAACTCCCCCACTCCTTCTCTCTCTTCACTTTTTCACTTCTTCTTCCTTCTCCACTTGCTGTGAACGTCAACAGCAGCCCAAAACAGCCCTTTGGCTGGCCACTCTCACCATTCCACCCTCCATACACCACCATCTCTTCCACCATTTCATCCACCAATCTCCCCTCCTTATACTCCTCCATTCCAACTACAACAACAAACCAAGCATCATCTCCACCACCATCTTCTTCCTCTCCTTCACCACCAAAGAACCCATTTTTTCACCAAAACTTCACCACCATCTCCACCACCACCTGCACCACCGTAGCCTCCGCCAAGCATACCACCTTCACCTCCTCGACAACCTCTTTCTGACGGACTATAGATTCGTCCCCCGTGGCATTGTTTGCAAAAACTCACTTTGGCAAAATGCACTAGACTTGCACCATCAAAACTCTCCCCATCAACTTGTGAAGACCGGCCACTCCTTCGGATTGGAGCCGTGTTCTTCTTCGTCGACAGGACTCTAGGCCGGT
Organism: Agave tequilana; assembly: GCA_038442645.1. Taxonomy (NCBI): domain Eukaryota; kingdom Viridiplantae; phylum Streptophyta; class Magnoliopsida; order Asparagales; family Asparagaceae; genus Agave; species Agave tequilana. Next base: position 220,010 of record JAVJIF010004872.1, on the reverse strand, counting down.
GCCCTCCTTTTGGTTTGGGGCCGAGCTTTATCACCGTGGATTTCCGGTAATCGTTCGCGATTATTCCGGCGGTCGTTTTGGTGACTAGCTTGGCAAAGGACTCATCTTCATCACTTGACTTTTCGTACAGGGCATCGGACGCGTTCTAGGCGAGTAATTCTGCTCGCCAAGACTTGGACATTATTTCCATAACTTGTAATTTTAACAACAAACTCAGCCCTCAAACATCAGGACTTGCTTTCTGTTCTGCACCCATATTAGTCGACTTGGCCAGTCCATTAGTCGACTAACTTTTCACCCTGAAACGCAGTTTTCTGAAGACCCAACCTATTAGTCGACTAACCTATTTCCTATAGTCGACTAACCCTCTGCTGGAAACGCAGTCTTAAAACGCAGCTTCTATATAGTCGACTACCCCCTTTTCTATAGTCGACTGACTTTCTCCTGAAGACGCGACTTTGAGAGACGCGCTCTTTCTTGAAACGCGGCCCACTCTTTCATTCCTTGTTGATTAACTCTTTCTGGTGAGACGCGGACTTGTGAAACGCGGATTCATGAGACGCGGACTTATGACAAGACGCGGATCTGTGAAACGCGGCTTCACGAGACGCCGTTTTGCGAAATGCAGCAGACTAGTCGACTCCCCCAATACTCTAGTCGACTAACCCTTTTTCTGAAAACGCTGATTTCCTGAAACGCCACCTTACTGGTCGACTTGCCTTTTCCTATAGTCGACTAACTCCCCTATTAGTCGACTAATCACTTTCCTTAGTCGACTAATCTTGACTGAATCACTTTGGTTAATTATTTTCTTGGGGATAAATCTTATATGCATTATATATTGTTATTTCATGACATGTTACTTGATGAATATCACCTCTTATCATGCTATCTATTAACACAAGGCATGATACACCTGACTCCTGTAATTATCACTTTAACGGGAATGATAACCGGACTTCATGATTTGATTACATGATAAGTACGAACCAGTACTCCTGATATACCCGCATTCCTGACATGTTCCTGCTCATTCCCGAAATCTGATAATTATCTAATAAACCATAAAATGAGACAACTTACATCGGGTCGGGGGAAATATGCGGCTATCAATATGTGTTCGTGTTTACAGTGGTATTAGGTATGTTGTGCAACTAAATTTCCGGTCTGACCTGTGGGCCTCCAGGCGACCGAGGGGAGTGCTGGCTCCCTCCTCCTGATACCATCATGATAAAGGGCATACATAAGTCCCTCCTGATAGGCCTTGCGGCTGGTTCCGTCACCAAGCAACGGAACACCCTGGACCGTGGTCCCGGGCAAGCACGGGACCCACTGTAAACATAGTTCGTTGATACCCCCGCTGGTTTCCAATAACAACCTTGCTTTACTAGGATATGGATCTATGTGTGCTGGGACGCTAGTTCACATAGCTAGATATCAAAGTAAGACAAGTAATAATAATAACAATAAAAGACGTTAACTGTGGCTGTTGCATGTGCTTGGATTACGGACATGAGATGAAGGAATATAGATGAGGGTTTCCTTGTTTGGATTATTCTCTCGACGTACTAGTCTCATGAAGACGTAGCTTAAGCTTATGCAATGCCCCTCCTTCGTTTATAACATGCTATGCTCCTCTTACTTGCTGGATGATTATTCTTGATATTGTACCAACCCTCATGTTCATGTTTTTGTTGCCACTTGGCTGTTACCTGCTCTACTTGTTGGGAGGTCCTGACTCCCTTGAATTTGTATGTTCAGGTTCCGAACCTTGGATCGAGGTGGAGCCTTCTGTGGAGGACCAGGCTTTCCTTTCCGAGCAGGCCGATTAGTCTCGGTTGCTGTCATCCCAGACTTTCCTTTTGGCTCGCGGGACCTTTCTTCGTGAGCATCCTTGTAATTATCTTGTAAATCGTACTTTTGAGTTTGGCTGTGATATATGATGCATGCGATATGTAAATATATGTCACATTCTGTGATAACCTTGTACCTTGTACTTCTTATGTTGGCATCTAAAAGGACGCTACGCTTTGTCGTACTCTGATTCTTGTTTGTACTAATGCTTAGCGTATATACGTAGGGTATTTCTGACCTGCGTATGTACGTCGCAGTGACGTCCCCGTAGCCTTGGGATCGGGGCGTTACAGGTTGGTATCAGAGCCTAGGCTCTCACACCTATAGTACAATCAAGCAGCAAATTAATGGAATTTGCCATTGCCAACTACAATGTACAAGTTATCTAGTCCTTCTTGATTCCTTTCCTTGTGTCCTGAAATCCTTCTATCTTTCCAGTTTCCAGTCTTCTTTTTACCAACATAAGTATGGATAGAAGGACGGGTCGTAGCAACTCCGGGCAAACATCAAACGGACCCACAGGAGAGAATGTTGAGATTCTGAGAGTCATCCAGACTATGATGGAGAACCAGCAACAACAGACGGAACTCCTTCGGCAAGAGTTAGCAACTCCTAAGGAACAGAGGCCGGGGAACGTATCAGATTTTAGGCGGTTACAGCCGGCGATATTCACAGGAGGAGAGAAACCGCTTGATGCTGAACAATGGCTGATCGACACCACAGACTTGTTGAACGCAGCCCGGATCCCAAGAGAAAATCAGGTAGAGGTCGCCAAGATTCAACTTAAGGATGTAGCCAGGACCTGGTGGCTAGCTGAAGAAGCAAGACTAGAGAAACCTGTCACTTGGGACCAGTTTTCCCAAAGCTTCTATAATAGGTTTTTCCCCGCCACTGCTCAGAAAGAGATGGAGGAACAGTTCATCCGACTCCAACAATGGAACCGGTCTGTAGATGAGTATGCCGCTGAGTTCTTGAGGCTAAGCCGCTTCGCTCCATATATGGTGGCTGATGAAGAAAAGCGGGCGAGTAGGTTCCAACAGGGTTTGCGAATGGACATCCAAATCCTCCTAATGCCCCAACAACTGAAAACTTATTCCCAAGTCCTTACCATAGCTCGGGAGGTGGAGCGAGGACTGGAGAAAGGGAAATCTAACATGATGAGGAATCAGTCCATGAAGAGGCCGTTTCCACAAGTAGGAAGAGGAGGTCCATTCAGAACAGCAAGAGTCCCAGCCATGAGACAACCATTTCGACCAGCTCCTTTTCAGAGGGCCCAACTAGGTCCTATCTGTCACTTTTGCCAGAAACCAGGTCACTCTCAACAGAATTGCCGTAGTGCAAATGGGTTATGCCTGGCATGTGGTTCCCGTGAACATTCAGTAGAAGTCTGCCCCCACAAGAGAATGGGAATAGCCACCCAAGCACTACCAGCACTTCCAGGGCCAGATGGACAGAGGAACCAGGGGCCGATGGTTAGGAGAGCTCTTCCCCCTCCCCCACAGCAAGTTATCCGCCCAGTCCAGAGGGGAGTTAGAACTGCAGCAGGTCGTGGAAGAGGACGAGCTTACAACCTGACAGCGGAAGAGGCCGAAACTTCTGGAGAAGTGGTAACAGGTAAGATCAGGGTACACTCGAAACCTGTTCTTGCCCTCTTTGATTCGGGTGCATCTCATTGTTACATATCTGATCGTTTTGTTGCCTTGCATTCTATACCTGATAAAACCTTAGACCACCAATGGGAGATTAGTACAGGGAATGGAGTAGTCATATCTACTAAAGTTTGTATTGATTGCCCTGTAGAACTCTGTAACCGTACCTTGGCCATAGATATGCTCGTACTGGATACTAGAGGGTACGACGTAATCTTAGGCATGACTTGGCTCAGTAAATACCATGCAGTCATCGATTGTCGAAACAAGAAAGTCAGTTTCAGAATACCATTTCAGCCTGAGTTCCAATTTGAAGGAGAACACAAACCAGTCAAGGGAAAAGCACAAATGACTGCTGGTGAGATCCAGAAGAGGAAAGTGCCAGTTTGGAATGAGTTCCCAGAGGTATTTAAGGAAATCTCAGGGCTTCCACCCGATAGGGTAATTGAGTTTTCTATTGACACCCTTCCAGGTACAGTTCCGATATCCAAGGCTCCATACAGAATGGCACCCACGGAGTTGGAGATTCTAAAGAAACAGCTACAAGAATATTCCGACAAGGGATTGATTAGACCAAGTGCTTCACCATGGGGAGCCCCAGTGCTATTGGCCAACAAGAAAGACGGTGGTAAGAGATTGTGTATAGACTACAGAGAGTTGAACAAAGTTACCATCAAGAACAAATACCCCTTACCAAGAATTGATGATCTGTTTGACCAACTTCATGGGGCTCGGGTATTCTCTAAATTGGACTTACAATCAGGTTATCATCAGCTGAAGGTAAAGAAAGAAGACATTCCAAAGACGGCATTCAGGACTCGTTACGGCCATTACGAATTCCTAGTTATGCCCTTCGGAGTCACCAATGCCCCTGCAATTTTCATGGATTTGATGAACAGGGTGTTCTCAACATATTTGGACCAGTTTGTAGTTGTTTTCATAGATGACATCTTGATCTACTCGAAGAACGACAGAGAACATGCAGATCACTTGAGAATAGTGTTACAGACTCTCCAACAGGAACAACTTCATGCTAAGCAAAGTAAGTGTGAATTCTGGTTAAATAGTGTGGCCTTCCTTGGACACATAATTTCAGAAGAAGGGATTTCAGTAGACCCCAGTAAAATTCAGGCTGTAAAGGACTGGCCAACTCCAAGGACAGTAACAGAGATTAAGAGTTTTATTGGATTGGCCGGATATTACAGGCGCTTTGTTCAAGATTTTTCTAAGATTGCAGCCCCGTTAACGAAGCTCACCCGGAAAGGAGAAAAATATATATGGACCGAGGAATGTGCTGCAGCATTTGAGCAATTAAAGGAAAGACTCATTACAGCTCCAGTTTTGAAGACTCCCTCAGGAAGAGGGGGAATGGTTATATACAGTGATGCATCCGGGAAAGGCCTAGGGTGTGTATTAATGCAATATGACCACGTCATAGCCTATGCATCCAGGCAACTGAAACCACATGAGAGAAACTACCCAACTCATGACTTAGAGCTGGCAGCAGTGATATTCGCATTAAAGATCTGGAGACATTATCTTCTGGGAGACAAAGTGTTAATCTACACAGATCACAAGAGTCTAAAATATATTTTCACGCAGAAAGAATTAAACATGAGACAGAGACGGTGGCTTGAATTAATGGCAGATTATGACATAGATTTACAGTATCATCCGGGCAGAGTCAACACAGTACCAGATGCATTGAGCAGGAAGCCAGAAAATAAAATGCTAGTACAACTTACGCGACAGAAGGAGTTAATTCAGGATATCATCAAATTGGACTTAATGATAGTGCAAGGAATTGATAAGACAGGACAGTTGATGACCTTTCAGATCCAGCCAACCCTGATGGATGAGATTAGGGAAGCTCAGAAAGAAGACCCCAGATTGCAGAAATTCAGAGCTCAGATAGAAGCTGGATTGAGAACTGATGTCCATATTCATTCGGATAATGCCTTATATTTTGGTAACAGAATTTGTGTTCCCCAAGGAGTAGTTCGGCAGAAGATTTTGGCAGAAGCACATAGTTCGGCTTATTCCATACACCCAGGAGGAACCAAAATGTATCAAGACTTGAAGAAGCAATTTTGGTGGAATGCTATGAAGAGGGAGATAGCTCAGTATGTGGCCAAGTGCTTAGTTTGCCAGCAGATAAAGATAGAACACCAGAGGACAGCTGGACTCCTTCAGCCCTTACCAATACCCGAATGGAAGTGGGAACATATTACCATGGATTTTGTTACAGCTTTACCCCGCAGTCCTAAGGGTAACAATGCAGTACGGGTGATTGTTGACCGCCTTACGAAAGCAGCTCACTTTTTACCATTCAGAGTAGGTCAGACAACAGAAGTTCTGGCAGACAAATATATGAAAGAAATTGTTCGTCTACATGGAGTTCCAGTTAGTATCGTGTCAGATAGAGACACGAGATTCCGATCACATTTCTGGGAAAGTCTCCAAGAAAATTTAGGGACTCGTCTGAAATTCAGCACTTCGTATCACCCCCAGACAGACGGACAATCTGAACGGACTATACAGATCCTTGAAGACATGTTACGAGCCTGCATGATAGAATTTAAAGGGTCATGGGAAGACTACATTCATTTGGTGGAATTTTCTTATAACAACAGCTATCAGGCTAGTATCAAAATGGCACCATATGAGGCATTGTATGGCAGAAAATGCAGATCACCGATATGTTGGGACGAAGTTGGCGAAAGAAGACTTATGGGACCAGACATTCTGGTTCAGACAACAGACAAGGTCCGAGTCATCAGAGATCACCTCCGAGCAGCACAGAGTCGACAGAAGAGTTGGGCTGACACGAACAGAAGACCCTTGGAGTTCAAAACCGGTGATCATGTATTTCTAAAGATATCACCCACCAAAGGGGTAATCCGGTTCGGTACTCGTGGGAAGCTTAGTCCGAGATACATCGGCCCATTCGAAATTTTGGATCGGGTGGGAGAGGTGTCTTACCGATTGGCATTACCACCATCTTTAGAAGGAGTACATGATGTATTCCATGTGTCACAGTTGAGGAGGTATGTCAAGGATGAGAGTCACATTCTAGATCACTCAGAATTGGAACTACAACCAGATCTATCCTACCAAGAACAACCGATGACCATTCTGGACAGAAGTATCAAGACTCTGAAGAATAAGGCAATACCGTTAGTATTGGTTTCTTGGAACAAGCATGTGCCAGGAGAGGCCACATGGGAGCGAGAGGACGTTATTCGTGAGCGTTACCCTCATCTATTTACAACTTAGTTGGTAAAACTCTTTCTTCCTATTCTTCTCTACCGTCATCTTCCCCTTCCTGAAATTTCGAGGACGAAATTTTTTGTAAGGTGGATAGAGTGTAACACCCCATCCTCTGCATACGTACACAGTTACGTATCTTGATTTTTGGAGCGTATTCTTTTTATTATTATTTTATTTTATTTTATTTTATTATTTTATGTTTATTCGTATAGCAGTACTGCATGATTTATCTGTTTAGGTATTCAGATTTGACTAATTTTAGTTTCAAATATTATCTTTTAATATTCTAGATTTTTCATGATTTTCTAGAATTTTTCGGAATTAAGTTGTAAATCTTCAAAACCGGTGTCGGCCAGTATCACTGGTTGATTCCAGGAATTTTAATTTACAATTGGAAACAAATTTCTGAATTCCGCTTTCACATTCCCTCTTAGAATTATATTTTCTTCCTTCGGGCATTTTTTGGGATTTTCCAGATTTTATCAAAAATCTAGCCTACCCGGTGTAGACACCGTTCACCGTGAACTCCAGGATTTTTCTTTTGAAAATGGGATTGAATTTCTGAAAACCGATTTCACCAAAAATCTTTATATAATATTTACTATTTTTGAGAATTTTTGGGGAGCTTTCCGAGATACTTCAATTTTGGGCCTTTCCGGAGTTCTCGGTATTTTCCCAGATACCGGGAAATCATTCAACTACTTCACTTTTCTCTTTTTCCCAATTTCTCTCTCCTTCCTCAAACGCGAGATTCCACCAGCTGGATTCATCATTAAATGCAGCCACCCTCTCCATGCTGCATTTAAAGCTTATGGGCCAATCAAACTCTTGTCTAATCACCCATACCTTTTTGTCTCTTTCTTATTACAATCCTGCGTTTTTCTTTTTGGGCGCAACTTAATGTCGCGTCCAGCTTTTATTGCCAGACGCAGACCTTGTGAAGAGGGACGCAACCCATTGGTTGGATGAAACGCAAGTTTCATAAAGGAATGGCAAACTTGTGATAATCTAAACTTACCCTTTATATATAACTCCCCCACTCCTTCTCTCTCTTCACTTTTTCACTTCTTCTTCCTTCTCCACTTGCTGTGAACGTCAACAGCAGCCCAAAACAGCCCTTTGGCTGGCCACTCTCACCATTCCACCCTCCATACACCACCATCTCTTCCACCATTTCATCCACCAATCTCCCCTCCTTATACTCCTCCATTCCAACTACAACAACAAACCAAGCATCATCTCCACCACCATCTTCTTCCTCTCCTTCACCACCAAAGAACCCATTTTTCCACCAAAACTTCACCACCATCTCCACCACCACCTGCACCACCGTAGCCTCCGCCAAGCATACCACCTTCACCTCCTCGACAACCTCTTTCTGACGGACTATAGATTCGTCCCCCGTGGCATTGTTTGCAAAAACTCACTTTGGCAAAATGCACTAGACTTGCACCATCAAAACTCTCCCCATCAACTTGTGAAGACCGGCCACTCCTTCGGATTGGAGCCGTGTTCTTCTTCGTCGACAGGACTCTAGGCCGGTGCCCTCCTTTTGGTTTGGGGCCGAGCTTTATCACCGTGGATTTCCGGTAATCGTTCGCGATTATTCCGGCGGTCGTTTTGGTGACTAGCTTGGCAAAGGACTCATCTTCATCACTTGACTTTTCGTACAGGGCATCGGACGCGTTCTAGGCGAGTAATTCTGCTCGCCAAGACTTGGACATTATTTCCATAACTTGTAATTTTAACAACAAACTCAGCCCTCAAACATCAGGACTTGCTTTCTGTTCTGCACCCATATTAGTCGACTTGGCCATCCATTAGTCGACTAACTTTTCACCCTGAAACGCAGTTTTCTGAAGACCCAACCTATTAGTCGACTAACCTATTTCCTATAGTCGACTAACCCTCTGCTGGAAACGCAGTCTTAGAAACGCAGCTTCTATATAGTCGACTACCCCCTTTTCTATAGTCGACTGACTTTCTCCTGAAGACGCGACTTTGAGAGACGCGCTCTTTCTTGAAACGCGGCCCACTCTTTCATTCCTTATTGATTAACTCTTTCTGGTGAGACGCGGACTTGTGAAACGCGGATTCATGAGACGCGGACTTATGACAAGACGCGGATCTGTGAAACGCGGCTTCACGAGACGCCGTTTTGCGAAATGCAGCAGACTAGTCGACTCCCCCAATACTCTAGTCGACTAACCCTTTTTCTGAAAACGCTGATTTCCTGAAACGCCACCTTACTGGTCGACTTGCCTTTTCCTATAGTCGACTAACTCCCCTATTAGTCGACTAATCACTTTCCTTAGTCGACTAATCTTGACTGAATCACTTTGGTTAATTATTTTCTTGGGGATAATCTTATATGCATTATATATTGTTATTTCATGACATGTTACTTGATGAATATCACCTCTTATCATGCTATCTATTAACACAAGGCATGATACACCTGACTCCTGTAATTATCACTTTAACGGGAATGATAACCGGACTTCATGATTTGATTACATGATAAGTACGAACCAGTACTCCTGATATACCCGCATTCCTGACATGTTCCTGCTCATTCCCGAAATCTGATAATTATCTAATAAACCATAAAATGAGACAACTTACATCGGGTCGGGGGAAATATGCGGCTATCAATATGTGTTCGTGTTTACAGTGGTATTAGGTATGTTGTGCAACTAAATTTCCGGTCTGACCTGTGGGCCTCCAGGCGACCGAGGGGAGTGCTGGCTCCCTCCTCCTGATACCATCATGATAAAGGGCATACATAAGTCCCTCCTGATAGGCCTTGCGGCTGGTTCCGTCACCAAGCAACGGAACACCCTGGACCGTGGTCCCGGGCAAGCACGGGACCCACTGTAAACATAGTTCGTTGATACCCCCGCTGGTTTCCAATAACAACCTTGCTTTACTAGGATATGGATCTATGTGTGCTGGGACGCTAGTTCACATAGGTAGATATCAAAGTAAGACAAGTAATAATAATAACAATAAAAGACGTTAACTGTGGCTGTTGCATGTGCTTGGATTACGGACATGAGATGAAGGAATATAGATGAGGGTTTCCTTATTTGGATTATTCCCTCGACGTACTAGTCTCATGAAGACGTAGCTTAAGCTTATGCAATGCCCCTCCTTCGTTTATAACATGCTATGCTCCTCTTACTTGCTGGATGATTATTCTTGATATTGTACCAACCCTCATGTTCATGTTTTTGTTGCCACTTGGCTGTTACCTGCTCTACTTGTTGGGAGGTCCTGACTCCCTTGAATTTGTATGTTCAGGTTCCGAACCTTGGATCGAGGTGGAGCCTTCTGTGGAGGACCAGGCTTTCCTTTCCGAGCAGGCCGATTAGTCTCGGTTGCTGTCATCCCAGACTTTCCTTTTGGCTCGCGGGACCTTTCTTCGTGAGCATCCTTGTAATTATCTTGTAAATCGTACTTTTGAGTTTGGCTGTGATATATGATGCATGCGATATGTAAATATATGTCACATTCTGTGATAACCTTGTACCTTGTACTTCTTATGTTGGCATCTAAAGGACGCTACGCTTTGTCGTACTCTGATTCTTGTTTGTACTAATGCTTAGCGTATATACGTAGGGTATTTCTGACCTGCGTATGTACGTCGCAGTGACGTCCCCGTAGCCTTGGGATCGGGGCGTTACAGTTACATGACCACAAAATTAACTGTAGCAACTGCAAGTGAGAAAATATGAGTGTAAAAATGAGATTTACATGACCACAAATTTAACTGTAGCAACTGTAAGTGGAAAAAAAATAGTTACATTTTGCAACTTGTTTATCAGCGAAACAAACAACGGAAAATGGAAAAGAAGTTTTACGACTTGCGTTTTGCGGCGTTTTGCGGCGAAACAAACACGCCCCAAGTCTTTAAACATTTATTTCCTCGTACTTTTTATAATTTATTTAGTTTAGTTGGGTTATATTCTTTTCTAGTAGCCGTTATGAGTACAAACAATATGGAACCTGAATAGGGAATCATATGTGATAAGGAAAATAAACAGTGAGTACTACTCGTAATGAGGATTATAAATTTCAAGATATTAGATAATTTTTGGAGTTTCAAGTAATCAGAACTACCATCTCATAAAATCACTAAACTGGTACGCTGAGGTGGCAGCGGCACCAATATTGCTTTCTCCACTGTTTGAGCAGATTCCTAGTTATTCATTGCACAGTTGCGGTCCCAGTTTGATGGCACCATAGCGAGTGTCCATTCTGCAATGACTTGATGATTAGAGAGATCTCACTGCCATTTGTTCTGTGTGAAGAAGAGGCTGAAGAGTTGGCATAATGGGAGATTAAGGCACAGGTCATGGGACAGAAGATTTCTTCAATGACAATCTAATATATGTGAAGTCTGTATGTTTGGTCTTGGACAATATTATTTTGTTGGTTTTTTTTGCTTCCACCATTGTTGTATATGTAAACATCAGGAGCCGATATTGGAATTGTCATTGTATTTATTTTTCCCATTCTTATTCGATAATGGGAATGATATGTTTTCACGGCATAATTTAATCTACCGAAAGAGATGAATATAGTGAGCAATAACATGTTGCCTTGTGTAGCGGATGATGACACGTGTCCAAGCAACCAAAGCCTCTGTTACTCCGGAGCCAATCCAGAAGCAGCTCTTCCTCCCGAGGATACTTCCACCCAGGTAGCTCTGATACTCTCAGCTATCTCGGAGCTCTTCCCGTTCTGGAGAATTCAATTCCGCACAAGATTACCTCGGCAACAGATCATTCTTGATCTCCGTCTTCGGTTACACTGCGACAATAGATTATCCATGATCTCCGTCAATAGTTTCACATCCTGATTTTTCTATGTTCATAACATGAAACATTCTCCAATTTGGACAATTATGGACGGAGATGAGATTCTTTGCATGCAATCTCAACAATCAAAGCGTTAATAATCATGACTGTTACAATGAATTAACACTTGCATATCATGTGGTTATGAGGATCACGCATGTACCATCCGCCTTTACGCACGCTGATTAGATGGAGTATAAATGGACTTCTTCACCAGTGAGAAGTGGGTCCCTTTTTTCCCTTTACAAAGAAAAGCACAATATTAAGACTGACACATGATCTCTGTGAATCCTGTAACCAGTAGATTATAGTAGATTCTTCTCCTCCTCTCCTTGATTTTTTCCCGATTTGAATTTCCACTTAAAAAATCCCGTTTCTCTTTTGTGTTGTGCATTATTTTCTCTCGCACTCTTAATCCCCACTCAACTCTTCTCTCGCTTGTGGTGAGGATCGACCGTCCAATCGCTCGTGACGGAAAATCTCCATCACACCCGGGAATTTATGTTTTTATTCCTAGATATCCTTCTTGACCATTTATTTTGTTATAATTGAAAGAGATTTCGATCCCTTTGTGATGACCACAATCTATTTAGTAATTTCTGCAACAAAGCTGAGTAAGATAATAAGCCACTTGCATCTGAATTTGATTCAAATTCAGGCTTCTTATGTATTCATCAGGAAGTAAACTACTTTTTTTGAGCATTCTCTCCATATGTGGAGTTTCTATTGAAGTTTTCAAGGTTCCATGCTTTCTGGTTATTAGCATCATCTACAATGTAAATACATTGCGGAGTTTGGGGCTATAATGTACCTCATTGTTGCTCTCTTCTATCTGAAATTTAAAGAGGAATTTGATTTGCGTTGTGTAGAAAAGTGTCTGCATCTACCATCACTATTCCATCTAAGCTGTTCCTGTTTGCAGCATATGCAGTGGCAGGCAAGGCTCTTGAAGTACCAAATTTCGGATTTACTTTGTAGTTTCTCTTTTACAGTCTACCTGACGCTTCTTTCTCTCATGTAGAGGTTAACAGAATAAGAATGGTGATTTTTCCCCTTTTTAGAATGAACTGAGACGATTTGATTCTTTTTGACAATCTTTTGGTTTTCATTGGACAACCCATGATGCGGCAAGTTAAGGTCAATTTTGGGCCTGTTTGGTTGTCGTAACTAACTGGCCGTAATTCGTAACTCATAATTAGTAAAGTCTTTTACAGTTGTAAATGAGTTACATGCATGTAAGCGTGTTTGGTTGGTAATATAAAGTTGTAAGTGGAAAAGTGTATTGTGTTTTACGATGTTTGGTTGTCATAATCTGTAAGTCGTAAGTGAAAAAATTGACCACAAGATTAACTATTTGGTGATTTAAAAAGTTTTAATATTACAAATAAATATTAAAAATGCTAAATATTAAAAAAAATTAATATTAACATAAAAAAATAATACAAATTTGCATGACCACAAAATTAACTGTAACTGGGCTGTAAGTGAGTGGTAATTGGGTTGCAAGTGAGTGATAATTGGATTGTGTAAGCCATTTACGAATTACGGTCCAAACAAACGCCGTAGTTGTAACTGGGTTGTAAGTTATTTACGATTTACTGACTTTTACGCGAAATAAACGGCCCCTTTGATGGCTCAGTTAGTTAATAGTTGGTGCAAGTGTTCTTTGTTAGGATTAACAAGGTGTTGTTCTTTGGTTTAAAGGTTAACGTTTGCTGGACTTACTGCGTCATTAAAGCATGAACCAAAGTTTTGAGCGCCATATTTTGAATTGCATGTGTAGTGTACTGCTTGAAGGTAAGTCTGTGGTGGTGATGTGTTAGTCACAGATACAGAGATCTCTTGCTGGTCTTGTTATGTTTATGCTCGGTGATATTCAGATATGATTTTCGATCTTTAGAATTTTCGCAAGTAGAAATGTTTGATTTTCTATCCAACCAAGACATTTTTTTTTATATAATTGCGATATCTGGTTCTAGGAAATGAAAAATGCTACTTTTTTCCATTTGTTGAGTGAGAGATTATTTATTTAGATATTAAAAGAAGAAGACAAACCCCGGGGTCCTCAGAGCCCTCACCGAATTCCACGGGAAAATGTGCACCCATTTCATAGTTTTATTTATTCATATTTTATTAATCAAAATCATCCGAAAAGCGGTTTTCTTTCGCGACTCATATAGAAACTTTGTCCGTCTGCCTGTCCTCATCCGCGAGAGAGAGCAGACACCCTCCTCATACTTCCTCTCTCGGTTTGCCTTTCTTCTTCTTTCTCTCTCGGTTCTCCCTCATTCCTCCTTCTTTATCTCTCCATTCTCCTTCTAACCGATCAGTCGATTTCTTATCGATAGCTGCAATATACTAGCATTAATCAAATTGATCGAAGAGAGGTTTTATCCTGTGATTCATATAGAAATTTTATCTGTCCGTCTTTCTGTCTGTCTTCATCCGGGAGATAGAGAGTGACATCAACCATCTCTTTTTTCTTCAACTCTCAGCTCCTCACTCCTTTCTCCTGACTGATTGATCTATTTTTCTTCGACATCGACGATTTAATTAGTTGTATTTATATTTATATTTTATCATAACTGATCGAAAAGAAATTTTGTTCTGACGACTCATATAAATACCATTCCATCTTCATCACAAAAGAGGGTATTACTGATCCCTTCCTCCTTCATCTCTCTCAGCTCCCCTTTTTCATCATTCTTTTTCTTCTCCCTCTTCATCTTTCTCACGATTGATCGGTTTACTGCCGTGACATGCTAATATTAACAAACAGTCTGAGCTCTGCTAGCCTGCGCCTCCGCCACCAAACCTCTCTCTCTCCAATCTCCATCGCCTCTCGCACCGGCCCCCCTCCTCTTTGTCCCTTAAACCTCTGCAAGAGCCAGCGTCTTCTAACGACTCCAAAACTCACAGATTGAATTTAATATTATATTATTTTATTTTATTATTTACAGAGAGCATTAAAGAACGCGATTCAAATGCCCACAGGTCCTTCTCACCTCTCCCCCACTTCCCCCTCTCAATCTCTCTTGATTAAAGCCCTAATCTCCTCTCCTAAATCAAATCCACGTCACAGTTCTCAGATTAATGGCGTCGATGACCAGTCCTTCGTTGCGCTACCCTTCGCTGTCTCCCCTTAAGCGGATCCAGCGCCTGCCATCTCTCGGATCGTTTCGAAGATCGTTCGTCATCGCCGCATCCAATTTTGCGAATGAGAACCGAGAGTGAGTCTCTTGACAAAGAAGAACTCACGAAATTTCCTTTTATTTTTTGGTGGATTTTAGTTTTGGTTGTAATTATTGTTGTGTGAACGCTAGATATGTTATTGTCGGGGGAGGGAATTCTGCGGGGTATGCGGCCAGGACTTTCGTCGAGCATGGGATGGCAGATGGCAGGCTCTGTATGGTCACAAAAGAGGTATTTTTATTTTCATTAATTTTGAAATCTTTTATCCCCTTCAGTTTGTGAGAAATTTAGTGGAGTATTTACTAATCTTGAGTGCTATATAGGAGTCTTGTTTACATTAAGAATGCACTAGTATGGAATTGATTCATATGAGGGACTTGCCTTGGCTTGGCATTTAGCTATGCATTTCATCTACGGGTCTGTTTGGATTTAAGGAATTGGTGTGAAGTGAGGAAGTAGGAAGTAAGATTTATTTCCTTTAGAAAAAAGGGAAATGAGTAGTAAGTTTTCTGGTGTTTGGATGTTGTTGGGAAGTGTGGTTTGGAAAATGTTTTGTCGTTTCCGGTGTTTGGATGGTAATGAAAAGTGAAAATGGAAAAGTTGACCACAAAGTTGACCGCAAAATAATATTAAAATAAAAATTAATTAAGAAAAATAAAAATAGATTGTAATTAAAATGCAAGTGAGATTTACATGACCAAAAAATTAACTGTTTTATGTTATAACTTATTATAAATGATTTACATGACCACAAAATTAACTGTAGCACTCTGGAAGTGAGAAAATGGTTGTGTAAAAGAGAGATGAAAAAGGGAAAAGGGGGTTTTTTATTTTCCTTTTCCGGTGTTTGGATAGATAGGGAAATGAGCAATTATACTTCCCCACTTCCTCACTTCACTCGGATTCCTTACATCCAAACACGCCCTACACTGCAGGGTACTTCAGAGAGGACATACCCGTATCTGGTATGTATCAGATGCTTGGGTACTAGGATACATCTTAGAGATACTTGCCAGATATTTCCTTCAATTTATAACATTATTCTAGTCTTCTCGATGTATAAGAGATGTATCAGTTACCAGGAAGTTAATTATAAATGCATGAATGATGGGTCAAAATCCATTTTAATTCATGGATGTCTCTATATAGTTTACCTGCTATCATAATAAAGGATGTAAAGCATAATGCCTATTCAGGTAACGGTTGATCTCTATACTTGGAAGTTTACTTGATAATCAGAATACAGACTAAAGTATTTTATTTAACCATATTAGTGTCACCAATTTATTACACACCTATATAGCCATATCCACGACCTATCTGTATACTGAACTTCTAGAATTTTCCCGTATTTAGCTTTATCTGTACCCCTACCCAAATTAATAAATTATGAAAGTCAGAACCATACTGAGGTCTTTGTCTTTGTGTGCAGCATAGGATTTCATCATAGTTATCATCTAAGCTTTCCCCTGTTGATATGGCGTTATGCATCGAACATGACTCAAAGTTGAAAACTCTGCATAAACGAATTAGGAAGTTTTTAAGATTGCGGCTATCGACCTGACAATAATCCTATGAGTTGTCAAATTCCTTGCCAGAGGATTATGCAGTAAATGTTGACGGCCAGTTAGCAGGCGGGAAGACCTACATTTTCTGATCACAACTTAAGCTCATGCTTCTGAGGAGCAGCCAATGTTTGCTATAGAAATAAGAAAGTCACGTTCATATGTGAGGCACAAATAAGCCAAAGAGAAAATGGAATCACAATCCCATCACCTAGCCGTGGGTTTGGTGGTGAGAAATATGATCATATATGATATATGTCACAAATTTTATCATTTTAGTTTATGTTCTGATCAACTGCTCCCCCTCCTCCCCTCTTTCTTTTCACTACATTTGTACTTCATGACAAGTCTCTACCTGCACATCGATTGATCATAAACCAGAATTTTCTTGTACTTTTGGAAGAATTCTGCAGCTAAGTATTCTATTGTTAGTATACTAGTCATTTGTTGAGTTGTTCAATGTTATGGTTATATAATACACTCTTAATTCGCCCGTGAAAAGGGTTTTTACTTCTTACTCTACACAAAGCAGAGCATTTATAATTCTCCCCCTCAAATTTAACTTTCAGGGGTAATTTATTTTTGTCTTTGCAGGCTGTAGCACCATACGAGCGACCAGCACTAACAAAAGGTTATTTGTTTCCTCCAGATAAAAAGCCTGCGCGCCTACCTGTAAGGACTGGCTAAAGTTTGATAAGTTCCTATGTGACAATGTTAGCAGATTTTAATATGACATGAAGAGGTGGCTAATAATTTTGATAAAGTTAGATATGCATCACAATGCAGAGTATGCATATAAAATGTTACCTGTGAAACAATACCCTCAATGTTTTGTGAGTGGCTTTGTCATTCTTTGGGATTCTTGGTTGCATATTGAGTTTAAAAATGCTTTTAAATAATGTTCATCGTGATTGCTCTAATTTGTACCCACCAAAAGAGAAACAAAGTTTTGTGTATGTTCTAATTTGTACCCATCAAAAAGTAGTTATAGGTCAGTATAGTGCTCTTCCATCTGGAGGGAGGTTACATGTTTGATATTGGGATTGTCTGAGTTCTGAATTCTGTGGGGAGGACAGCCAAAAACAAGGGGAAGAAAGGGAAAAGGAAAAATTAACTCCCACCAGTGAAACCCTGTGGAGGAAATGTTGAAGGTTTAAGCTATAACTTTTGCATGAAACAAGTAGTATGAATCTGCTATTCAGACTTTTATGAAAAGGGGTCATTCATTCATCTTCTATAGTTTTTTCTCTTTTCTAAATCTTCATTTACTGATGCTGCCTTAGGGATTTCACACATGCGTTGGTTCTGGTGGAGAAAGACAAACCCCAGAATGGTACAAGGATCAAGGCATAGAGGTATGCATATTTTGTTGTATCGTATTCTTCGATCATTTCTTATTGCCTTGTAACATACATACCCACATACATACATGAAAGCATGCCTACATTAGGATAAATACTTGGACCTCTGATAACAAGACAACGTGACATCAACATGCAACATGTTTAAATCCATAGTGAACTTTCACCGACTGAACTATATTGTTAAAATATAAACACCTCAACCCTCACCTTAACTTTGGAGTTTTGGTGTGGTGGCATGGACTTTAATATGGTATCAGACCAACCAAGATTTAATTTCCATTGGGCGCGCATTAAAAAGCATATTTAAGACCAAAAAAATACCTTTATCGCGAAAAGCCCAGGTTTCTGCCAATAAAAGGGCGCTCGATATGAGGGGGCGTGTTAAAAAATAAATACCTCAGCCCTCACCTTAACTTCAGAGTTTTGCTGTAGTGGCAGAGACTTTAATATTCTTTAACTATTCTGAATGATTTTGATTATAAATGTTGGTCTTTGATAATTGACTAAAGCTTAGTGGCATAATGCTATCGTATACAACAAGCATTTTCTTATCACTCATTTGTTTTGCAATATAAAGGCTACAGGGCTCTGTGCATTTGCTTCATATGGAGTGGCTTTATGTTCGATATCCCTTTTTCTTTTCATAGAGCAGTTTTTTTCAACTTTTAATGAAATATAATGCTACAATATAGTAATAAAAATATTACAATAAGAAAAGAAAGGAAAAAAAAAAACTCTAGATCTTAGTATATGGCATGCATATCAAAGAAGTGCCTGATAATTGCCGGAAACCATAAATATAATATAACTTTGGGGGCACATTGTAAAAATGTCTGACTTATGTGTCCAAGGAGTGTCTACAAAGTTTTGTATATGAAATGGATTATGGGTGAGATATGAACATGTTGGCACAAATATGTCCATGCTACATAAAATGCTGCAGTTTTTATTTCTTATCAAAGAAATGATATTGGTGGTTTTTCCTTATATTTTCTCTTTTCATGATTTTTAGACTATTTTAATGCCATAGCATGCACATGTACTTTTCCCCCTCATCAATAACATAGATATCCTTATGGATGCGCGTGCGCGCACACAGTAGTAAAAGCAAATACTTTTGGAGCCTTGCCCCTGCATCCCCACCCAAAAAAAAAAAAAAAAAAAAAATCCCCGAATGGGTATCTGTATCAAGTTTTTTAATCTTTTAAAATTCTTCTGAAATTTATCAAATCTAGAAATTTTGAACTCTATCTAATCTATTTTATTCTATTTTAATTTAATCTAATCAGATACGTAAACATCTAATCTTCACACAATTCTAACTACTCAATCATCTTTTCCATTATTATTTTTTTTTGTTTTTGGACCGAAGGCCATATCTGGGAATTTAACCTGAAACTCCCTAATTTTTACCACCGAGCGATGTCTCAATGGCTTTCTTTTAAATTTTAGAAAATAACAGATCTATCTACTATTATAACTAAATGGACACTTTGTAAGATAGCTGTGAAATTTGCCATGAAATTGTCTCAAGTAAATTACTTAAATAAAAATATAAAATAACGACCCATCAAATTGAAGTTTTATGTTTAATTTTCTAGTATATTTGGAATTCCTATTGAAATCTATACGACTCATCCATATGCTAAAATTTATCTGAATTTAATTACTTTCACTATCTGAGAAATCCAATCAAATCTATTTATATCCAATCACATCCAATTCTAATAGTCTCTCTTCTTCTTTTGGAAACGATCTATTTCCCTACCATCATAATGGAGATAGTACAGATAGTATGAAATCTTCTCAAATCAATTATTAGTATGAAATCTTCTCAAATCAATTATTAAAAATATAAAATAGAGACCCATATGTTAGAAGTCCAATTTAGTAAAGAATTCAAATTAGAATCTTAATCTCATAAAGATTTTAAAACGATGGTACGTTGACACAAACACACTTATTCTTCATAGAGGTTAAGATCCTTGTTGACATTTGAACTTACTTTATTTATTTTTGTTATTTTGTTTTGTTTTGGTGATGATTTAAAAAGTGTTGGTTTTTTACATGTGTAGCATGTGGATTTTCCTAATGTGCATGTGTGCACTGTAGAAGTTGATTTGATGATTTTTCATATCATTTATGCGAAGAAATTAGAAAAGAATTTATTCAATGAATAGAAAACCAGGGAGAAGAAAGGTGGGGACATGCAGTTAGCCACAACTATAACCTTAATAATCTTACACAATAATAAAAGAAATATTTTACATTACATGATACCCTAAACCCTATGCAATATCGCTCGATGTTTTCTATCTTTTCTAAGTAAGAAAATTCGTAACCAAATGATGTAAAAAGAAAGACAGAAAGAAACTAAAAAGTTGACCTATGTTATTAAGGATTTATGCTTGTTTCGGAGGTTGACCTAGGCATTCCATTCTTAAAATTCTTGATTTCTTTTCTTTAAAGGGTGTACATGTGATTTTTTTTTTCTTTTAGCCGGGGGTGGGGGGGATGTGGATTGACGTGCATTTGTGTTATGTGCATGCTGCTTTCTTAGGTTGTATGTGCCACTGTGCGCCATTCCCCATGTGTGATCTTGTTTTGATCACTAAAGTTTATCTTCTTTGTCCTCTATTAGTATAAAAACTTCTATGTGAAGTCGTATCATGTTAGACCTCTTGGACACTCATGTATTGGACTTGGTACTGTTTTGTGTGTCCTTTTAAGGATTTTCCGTATGTTAGTGGGTTGTGCAACCTAGTTTGTCCTTTCTGGTGGTTGCGGTTTCATTTTTTGTATATAATAGAAATTTTTTTCTAGCCTTATAACCATGGCTATGGATTTGAGTTGACTTTTCTCTTGAGTTTTAAACTTTGTAATCCAATAAATTTGGGAAATAAATATTCTTGGGTTTTCCTAATGTAGATCACGTTACACAAGGAACACAGAATGTTGTAACATGCCATCCTTCTTTGAGTCCTTATACCTCCAATTAGGCATCATTTTAGGCTATTCTAGCATCTTTATGTGGCCTCTCCTAACATTTTCTATTGTACACCTTCAAACAAGAAGAATGTCATGCAAACTTGAAGAAATTTCAATTTTTGATGCATTCTAAGATTGAATTCTGTGGGAAAAATTGGAGAAGGGAAGGAACATGAATTATTTTTGTTTAGTTTAATTATGAACTTCTTCTCCGCACTGAATTTATGACTTTTATGGATCAATAGTTGTTCAGGGTGAACATTAAGATGGAGAGGACAAATAATGTTTTATAGGGCTAATCAAGTTGTATTAGCCAGATGTGTTAATGTTCGGTGATAGAAAATCAGTGATAAAACTAGCAAGCTACGCTTCACCAATAAGCTACGACCGTCAGGGGGAAAGGCTAAACTAATAACGCTAGCAAATGGATTTAACAAAAGAAGCAAGTGCAGGCTAAGCAATTTCAATCGTAAACAAATTAAAGACATTATCTATGTTACGCAGGTAAAGTTCTACAATCAATGTCAAGACTACTGAATCAAGAGTTGTTGGTACACACAATCTCATCAATATATGAACATCAGTAAAGCAGATAAATTTTTAGAGATTGTATACCAATACTCTTCAATTATTGATCGTGTTCTGAAAAAACTCACCTACTGAGGATCATGTTTGACCTCAGAGTCCTATTGATATCTGTTGAGATGCACAGAGCTGTCTCACGATTCTAACGCTTCGAAAGTAGCCTGAATCGGATTCCAGATGACTGAGAAACTACCTAAATACCAAACTGCAGTGCAAGCGGGTCTGCAGTGATTGTCAATGGGTCTGGTTCTGCAGGTGGGCGGATCCGGGTCAGTAAGCAGGTCGGGTTGGAATCGGATGCTGACGGGTTGGCTCTTGTTACGCTCTTGTTACGAACCCAAGTTGAATTTAGAAACTTGATCTCTCTCTCTCTCTTGTGCTTGGTGCGGGGGATGAGGACGGCGGCAACAGACATGGAAGGGTGAGGAGGAGAACAACAAGGAGAGAGTGGGAGAGGACACAATATCAAGTGTTGGAGGGGAGGGAGGAGCAATAGTGCCAGGAGAGAGGGGGAGGGGATGTGCGGAAGCGGGGAGGCAGGGGAGGAGCAGGGCGAAGAAGAGAGGAGATGAGGGTCAGTGCCGCGGTGACAGAACCACAGCGGGAGAGGGAGGCAGGGCGGCGGCAACAACAGCTGTACAAGGAGGAGAAGAGAGGGGGAGAAGCAGGTGGCGGGGGATAGCAGCGGGAGAGGGAGGAACCAGGGCGTTGGCGTGGCGGCGGGAAGAGAGGAGCAGCGGGGGAAAGGGGAGGAGGGAGAGGGGCGGTCAGTGCTGCTGGTAGGTAGTTTGGATGCGGCAAGAACGGGGGCGACAGCGGAATGGAGAAGAGAGGGGAATGAGATAAACTAGTTAGGGGTTCACCCTCCTAAATTAGGGTTCTTTAGGATTTCACACTCCTAAAGAGAATTTTGAGAGAGAATATAGATTACTCACAAAATTAGTTTTGTAAAATAGTTCAGTATTAATTTTGTTCATTAGTAGAGGAGCTTTTAAATAGGCTTTACAAAATAGGAAAAAGAGTTCCCATCTGATGTGGGACCAAGCAACTACTAAATACAATAAAAGACTAAATAAATTACTCAAACCACATGGATGCGACATGTCTCCTTCTTTGCTGATAAACGCATCAAGGGCGTGGCTGGATGTCCGCATCATATGTTCCCTAATTATATTTTTCTTGGGCTAAATGAACTCAAGCCCCAAACTGAGATCCTGTAGGCAAGTATTAGGATTATATTGGTAAACACACCTCAAAGTTGGGTCCAATGGCAATAACAACTTCTCCCCCACAGTGGAACCTGATAATATACTGTATGATCCGACAACTGACACCATTTGAGTTTTTTTCCCCCATTTTTTATACATGCACTTAAAATTGAATGAACCGAAAGTATTCAGATATTTCAAGTCTGAGCTCGACTATCTAAGCTGAAACATGTGGAGTTAATGGAAAATGTTATAAACCACATGAAATAAGAAAAGAATTAATCAGGTAGGTTAAAGAAACAACTAGTAAAGATCAAACAGAACTGCCTACAGAAATTGATCACATTATAAGAAAATTATGAGTACCAACCTTTTTATGCTGCAGTTATTTATATATATGGTCCTCTATATAGCTTCATTGGTCATTTTCAGTCCCCCCCCCCCCCCCCCCCCCCCCTCACCCCCTTCCCTCGCACATTCACACACACATGAGCTTAGCACAGCTGCACGCGCACACACAAACACACACAAACACACACAAAATACTATTGATCAATGATATGTACGTATACATGCTTGCACGCGCACAGTCACACAAGTAAATATGTTTGAATTATTTCATACAAGCTTTATGGCTATGCTTTTATTCTGCTGTTCACTATTTTTCTCGTAGAATATCCCAGGAGTTATCGGAATTAATTAAACTTCTTTGTTACCTCGAAGGTATTATATCATGATCCAGTCGTAGGCCTTGATACTGAAGCACAAACCCTGACTACATCTTCTGGAAAGCTTCTCAAGTATGGATCCCTTATAATCTCGACAGGATGTGAAGCTGCGAGGTACTTTAAATCTCTGCATTTTTGAACACCAAGTTTTAGTTTTCTACTTTTTTGCTTGACCTGACCTATCTTTCTTGAGTTCGACATTTTGATCATTGATGTTCTAGTTCGACTCTTTCAACTGAATATTCTTATTACTGATCACATTCACTTGTAGGTCAGAAAAAAGGGAAAAACATAAAAAGTAACAAAAACAGTAAAAAAAAAAAAAAGAAAGAAACTTTGTTACTGCATGAAGGAATTATTTACTATAAATGTCACAAGCCTTATAAGTCATAATCATTGCCATGTTTTCCTATCTAAATGGCATCACGGATGTAGCACACCTCTAGGCTTTAAGATGAGAAGGCTTCATGGAAAAGAGTTCCAAATTTGATGGCCAGTTTACAACCTGGCACCAACCCTCTAAGTTGATTCCAAATTCCTGATCACGGAAGCTATGAAAAAGAGAGGCTTGCTAGAAGTCCTAGAAAAGCTGTTGGCAGGTAGGAAACACCTACCTTGAGCAACCTTCCAAATTCTTCTTAACTAGGAAAAAATTTAGAAGAGGAAGAAAATGATAGATTTTCCATAGTGAATTTTGCTCACTCTTGGGATACAATATGAGGCCAAAAAGCCAACAGCACTGCTTTTGCAGTAAAGATAAGAAGTTTCTGATCATCATCATCATCAGGGACGGAACCAGGAATAAATTTTGGGGAGGGCTGCAATCTTTTATAACATATACTTAAAAAAAATGTACACAAAAAGTTCCAAAATAAAGGAGAGATTTTATATTGCAATCTCTATTGTATACAAAATTTACCAAAAGAAAACTAAAATATGTCAATTTGTTCAATTCTCTCATTACTTAAGTTGAACCTTTCGATCCTTAAAGGAGTAGAAATCATCAATTATCAAATCAAAATCAATATTCCTAGTAAGTTCTTTCTCATTTTTGATGATCATAGAATCGGCAAGAAACTCATTACATATTTTGTTTCGAAGAGTTGTTTTTACGATTTTCATAGCAGAAAATGCCTGCTCAGTAGTCGCCGTGGAAACAAGAAGAGTCAACACAAGCCTGATTAATCTATCAACTAAGAAAAAATTTTCTGCCTTTTTTGTTTCAACCAATATTCGACATAATTTTGAAAGAGAAGACATATTCTGAAATGCTACATTACAGACAACGTTATGCTCAAAATGTGCCAATTGTCTTCTCAAGTCTCTCAAGTCAGTAGTAGTGAAATCTTGAGGATAGAATTTTTCTGTCAGAGTGCAAGCATCAACTTTAAATGATTTGAAGTGATTAATAAGATTCAAAGTCGAGCTAAGGATGAGGAGCTCTGTTACTTGCTCAGAGAATCTACTATTTAAAGGAGTAAGTTGGAAATCAATGATAGCATTAAATACATCTATACGTAGTGATGCTCAACTGTAATGCTATCTCGATGACGAGACCGACGCTTGCCATGCTTATACTGAGCATTCATTTCAGGCATCTCAATTTTATGCTCTCCACAAAATAACATCACCTTTTCAAAAAAAAAGTATTCCACCCATCTTTAAGTTTTTAAAATAGCACTTTTGTACTTGAGGCAAAACTCATGGCATTTAAAATGTCTATCAATTTGCGTTGAAGAGCTTGACAAAGTATATCAGTGATTCCCATTACTTCATATAACAAGTGCAAGGCAAACACAAAGTCAAATGATATCATTGCATTATATGCACTGTCGGCCTTAAGATGCACTTTGAAGTCGATTGCATTATCATTTATGTTCTCAAGAGCTGTACTAGCGGCCCCAAACAGCTCAATTAACCTAGTCACAGAGCCAAAATAGGAGCTCTAATGTGTATAGCTCCATCTTGTTGTAGAGTACGAACCTGATTACACCCCTTGACATGTATCAAGTTCTCCACTAGCCACTCTATGTGCAATTTCAATTTCCCAAGCAGATTTTAACTTAGCATGACGCTTGGGAGAAGCACTAATAAAATTGATAATGACACTCAAATTTGAATATAATTGCAAAATCTTACGCACATATTTAGAAACCGCAACTAATGCTAATTGCAATTGATGTGCAAAACAATGCACATAATATGCGTATGGGCAATCTTTAAGGAACAACGCTTGTAAACCATTCCAAGCACCAAGCATATTACTAGCGCCATCATACCCTTGGCCTCGCATATCTTGAACTTAGAGATCTTGACGAGCAAGAATAGTACATAACTCACTTTTAAGAGTCAATGCCTTGGTGTCAACAACCTCTACAATGTCAAAGAAGTGCTCTCATACAAAACCTTCACCATCAACAAATCTCAAAACAATTGCCATTTGCTATTTATTACCTTCATCAAGAGCTTCATCGACAAGAATACAATATTTAGCGTTTCCAATTTCCTCACAAATCGTGTTTCTCACTTTGTTAGCATAAATGTTCAAAATCTCCTTTTGTATTTTTGGTGAAGTATACTTGGCATTTCCCGGAGCATTTTCCAAGACAATCTTCTTCATTTCTTTATTACAATCTTCCCAAGACTTTATCAATTCAATAAAATTCACACGATTCAATGAATCAGGAGATTCATCATGACCTCTGAATTTACACCCTTGAATTGAAAGCCACTTGCAAGCCTTTATCGAGGTCATAAGTCGCAAACGATTTGCCAAAACTTCTTGGGAGGATTGCGCATTCAATACTTTGTCAACATGTCGAGAAGGATTTCGTAGACCTTGCCATTTGTCCATAGCCATATTATGTGGAGAAAGAGGGCAGCCAATGTGATGCACAAATGTACATTTATCTCCATTATTCACCCTCTTCCAACGATTAAACCCTTAACAGTAAATGCAGGAAGCTTTGATGATTGACTGTCAAAAAGATAGCAAGGAAAACAAAAGGCTCTATTTTTAGCTTCAGAATACTCGAGCCAAGGAAATTGTGAGAACTAAGAGTATTGAAATCGGCGATTTTTTTTTCCATCTTTAGTCCGTGGATACTCTACCAATTTGAGTTGATAATATGGTCCCAAATTAATATATGCCCTCCGAACATCACGCCGATTCACATCGTATGCTGATATTGGATGACGTTGTCCCGGATCACGCTCTATAGAAGTGGACTCAATCTCATTCAAAGGAAGTTGAGATGTGGAAGGAGGTTGCTCCTTAACTTCCCTAGGTTCGAGTCTTTGTAACTTTGGATGGAGGCTCGTCACTTTTTTTAAAACATGAAAGAAGATTTCTTTGCAACATGATAATCTATGATAGTAAAAAAAATGTTTGAATTAATACAACATGAAAAACACTATAAACTACTTTTTTTACATGCACACTTCTCTTTCATGATTTTCAGCTACTAAATGAAGTTCCAATTAAATCACACAAAAATAAGTTCCTTAAGTACCAGCCCGGCAACTAAGTTTTCATCTATGTTTCAAAATATTGAACTGATGATTATCAAAATTCTAATAAGAAATCCAATTAGGAAAACAATAAAGCTTGTAGTAATGTAAGACATTTTACCAAGGGGAGTTTGATGCAAGGAACTTTGAAGCACAATGCTCCTTCCTCTACTTCACTAGAAATCGCACATTCTCTGTGCCAACGAAACACAAATTAGGCAACATTTTACTCACAAAATGTGAAATGAAAAAAATTTACTACATCCAAGTATTCTTACCAAAGGCAACTCCACGTCCAATATTTCAAACTGGAGTTTCTTCCTCCATTCACTCCCCTAATACCAAAATAAAGAATTAAAATTTAAAAAAAAAGATAGTGAGAAAGAATAATATCTAAACATAGCAAAGCTAAATTAATCAATGAATGCATTTCATCATTACCTGAGATTGTTGCAACCTAAAAAATAACAAAACAATCTCTAAAATTCCAAAACCTATACCAACAACATAATAACAAAATTAATTATTTCCTAATTTCCTAAATACAACATCAAAAAAATAATTAACCGATCAAATCCAGCATAAAAAATTCACAATCAAAATCCAGCATCAAACATTGGTTGTTTTATTAAACTGAAATTGAAATCGGAATCTAAAATTTAAAAAAAAGCCTAAACCTAAATGAGAATTGAAATTGAAAACTGAGAAAGCAATCTACATAACAAAAATGAGAAATGAAATTAGAATTGGAATTGAAATTGAAATCTAATTGAATCTAAAATTTTTTCCCTGCAGTGTCGTCGACTTCGACTTCGACTTGAGATTCGAGAAGGAGAAGAAGAACAGACCGAGGAGGCGAGGATGATAGCTAGGCTTCGATGTTTGATGAGGACGATGGTAACAGATTTTGACTTCGACCTGAGTCACCTGACGACTCAACTTTGAGCGGAATCGGATAGAGGAAGGAGAAAGCGTTGATATTCTATTTCGATCGAGAAGAAAAAAGACTTGAGGATGAGAGACACGAGACGATGGCTCAAGAACTATGGTTTCAAATTTCAGTATTGTGAGCTGGGCCTGGCTTAAATGAATGAGGGTTTTAAGGCCTAAACATGAAAATTTGGGACGGGCTGTAGCCTGACCCAGCCAACTAACAATTCCGCCCCTGATCATCATTATACATGACACTTTACCAAGGTTCTAAATATTGGATATTGGGATTGTATCGGATGAGGGTTTTTCATATCGGATATCGGGGATATGCGCGCATATCAGGCATTCATATCAAACACTATATATAATAAAATATTGATAATTAAAAGTTGGTTTAGTGTCATAGATATCATCTACCTAATAAAAATGATGTAATATGCATGTAAAGACAGCAAAAAGTAATGTAAATTTGCACGCAGTCGTGCAATAAATAAGTTATTTCATATCGGGCAATATATCGGCCGATTATCGCCAGATATCGGGTGATTTATCGGCCGATATTTCAAATATTAGCCGTTTTTTTGCTGCAAACGATATGGCGAACGATTTCTCCACATCGTATCGGTAGCAGGGAAAAAAGAGATTGATATCTTAACCGATATTTAAAACAGGGCACTTTACAACTTTCAATTATCATGTTGTACGACTTCTAGTAAGTCATTTTAAAGCAAGGCTGGTCAAGACTCAAAACATATTTTTCCATGGCCAAAATGTAAATGATTGCCACTGTAGACTGGATTGGATGTGGATTTGGTATCATCTCACATTTAGCCTTGTTAAATTGGTGAACGTCACGGCCATTGTTTTTCTCTCCATGTAGAAGTCGCTCTATATTATAAGATAAACACACATATAACTTTGCACATTTTAGTATCACTAGTTACTGCATTCGATGGAAAATCAACTTGATTTTTCTGAAAAAACTAAAAATATATTTAATTGTATAGTAAGATTCTTTTATATTTAACTTTATATCTTTCAAATCTGATTCTATATAAATCTTTTTAATAAAAGAGTAATCTTATTTATTATTTATGTGAAATTTCTAATAATTTGTTAAACTCCATTAGGCAACATATTTTAATTAATTCTAAATGATATCATATAGTTTTCATTCCTATGACCTCCAAGAATATATTTATATCCTGATTTCTGACAAATCAAATCAATACCTATAATTTTAATAAAACAATTTTTTTCCTCAAAGTGTGATTTCTTGGACATTTAACTATGAGAAAAGCAGATGATACATTTTAAAAATAATAAACTATTTGATAATTAATTATTAAAATTTTAGCTAAGAACTTAGTGATTAATTCATTTAGAAGCTTGAAGAATAATGAAGACTTTTAGTTAAGATTGAATTACTTTTAAACTTTAGAAAGTAATCAACAACCTAGCTTTCTTAGGATCTCATTTTAACAGGTATGATGGGGATCCAATCAAGAGTTGGAAGAAATATTTGATTAGAAATATGAATAATCTTTTCTTTTATTAGTCTTTATTTTTCTTCATTTCAGACATTAGTAGTGGGCATGGCCTCTTTTCTAGTTATTTTATTTGAAATTAATGGATGATTGATTTATTGAGAAATTGAAAACCTAATGGGTGTTTTTTTGAATTTATGTGAGAGACATGAAGCGGGAGAGTGATTTTCCTAGATGTGAAGTCCGAATCTAAATCTTTATGCCTGAATCTAGCTCTTTACCTTTTTTTAATTTTTGTAAATCCTAGATTAGTTTTCTCCAATCCTTCCAGAAACGCTAATTTTCCTTCCGTCCTGTCAAATTTAGTATTGGTAGGGATCTGGTCAAGATTTGGAAGGCATATTTGATTAGGAATATGAGTAGTTATTTCTTTTATTAGTCATTTATTTTTTTATTTGGGACATGAGTTGTGGATGTGGCCTCTTTTCTATTTAAACTGTTTATAATTCTTTTGCTTGGATCAATGGATGATTGAATTATCGAGAGATTGAAACTCTAATTAGGTTCTTTTGAAACTTTATATGAGAGGCATGAAGTGGGAGAGTCTCCTGAGTGTGAGACCCGAATTTTTATCCTGAATGTGATGCTCTAAATCTTATCCTTCCCTAGTTTTCGAAACTCTAATTTTCTCTAATCCCACTACGATCTCTAATTTTTTCTCCTTCCATTCAGTGTCAAATTTGATATCTTGATGGGGATCTAGTCAAGACTTGGAAGGCATATATGATGGGGGAACTGAACGGTTCAGATTTAGTAGATTTACTGATGTAATATCAATCTGGATCGCAATCACCTTCAAATCGTAACCAAAATTTAAAATTGAGAATAGGATAAGATTTTGGGTTTCCACCCCTTACACGGGCTTCTCACCCCAAAACTCGAGAGCAAATAAACTCAAGAATTTAGCAAGATAATTCGAGGAAAAATTTAATCATTCAATAATCCAATACAATAGTCTGTGGGGCCTTATATAGGCTTTACAAAAGAGGACTAGTGGGAAATAACTGATGTGGTACTAAACGCCCACAAAAGAAAACAAATAAAGCTAAAACATCGACTACAAATAAGGCTGAAACAAGTCCAATTTAAAGCCAAAGAACACCAGTGCTACAAATAAGGCTGAAACAAGTCCAATGTAAAGCCAAAGAACACTAGTGCGTCGCTTCCTGAAGTATACTCGATCGAATCTGCCCCTGAGCGGCATGATGTCCTCATCAATTCCCCCCCGGATGGAAAGGACTCGACCCTGTCGATTGTGGGGACAGAACTGCTGCTGGCTGTGATAGCGCTCCCGTCGATCAGGATCAAGATGCCGGAGGTCTTCCTCGGTAATCCAAGAATTTTCTGAATCAGGTTTTCCCGTCCACTTAATGAGATAGCGTCGCGTCCCTCCATCTCTAGTAGAGATAATCTGATCATCCAAGATAGAATCTATATTTTCTGTTGCATAGGACATTTTAGGGGAAGTGGAGGTAGTAGGGGGCTCTCAGAAAGAAGGTCTTGGCTTGGCTCATCCACGAATGGGTCAGAAGGGGTATCAAAAGTACCTCGATATGGAACCAAATCTTCAACATTAAAAGTACAACTGATGCCAAAGTCAGGTGGGAGATCCACCACATAAGCATTTGAATTGATTTTCTTGATAATCTTGAATGGCCCTGCGCTCCGCGCGTGTAATTTCTTCACGTTTCCTGGTGGAAACCGTTCGGGTCGCATGCGGACCATCACATAATCTCCGACATTAAAAGTTCTTAATCGGCGATGTAGATCTGCAGAAGCTTTATAATCAGTATTAGTTTCATTATCTTTTCTCTGATCACCTTATGTAATGCTTGGATATGAGATGCAAATGCTGATGCGGAATCTGATACCCTAGAATGATGATGAGCCATGGGAATTAAGTCAATTGGTTGCCTGGGGTTAAAACCGTTTACTATTTCAAAAGGACTGAGACCCGTAGTCCTATTGACAGATCCATTATTTATATGCAAATTCAGGCATAGGCAAAATGAGATCCCAAGTTTTCAAATTTTCTCCAACTAGACACTTAAGGAGATTTTCGAGTGTTCTGTTTACTACCTCTGTCTGGCCATCTCTGTGGATGAAAGGCTGTAGAGAATTTCAGTTTGGTGCCCATTTTATGCCAAAGTGTTTTCCAGAAGTAGCTAACAAACTTAACATCCCTATCTGACACCATAGTTTTAGGTATCCCATGCAACTTGACGATATTATCAAAGAATAAGACAGCTACTTGAGACGCATCTGAGGTCTTGGAACACGGGATGAAGTGAGCCATCTTTGAGAATCGATCAACTACTACTAGGATAGAGTCGTGCCTTTTTCGAGTTTTTGGCAATCCTAGTATGAAGTCTAGGCTCACGTCTTGCCAGGGGCAATTAGGTACAGGAAGAGGAGTGTAAGGTCCGGCCATCTGCTTTTGTTGCTTGGCCAGTTGGCACATGCGACATTGGCTAACTATTTTAGAGACATCTCTTTTCAGACTCGGCCAGTAGAATCGGTGTTCCACGGCCTCAATTGTCTTGTTCTGACTGAAATATCCCGCCAGACCTCCAGCATGTATTTTCCAAGATAGAAAATCCCTGAGGGACGTACGGGGAATACACAACTTACGGAATCTGAATAGATAACCATCTTGAAGGATAAAATCATACATCTCACGAACAGGACCGTCTCGTAACGTGGCATAAATTTTCTCAAAATTGGGACATGAATCATACTTCTCTCTTAACTTCTCGAATCCAACCACTTCTGTGCTCATTGCCACCAAGATCGTGACACGTCGACTCAACGCATCAGTGACCTTATTCTCGATGCCTGCTTTGTGTTTAAGAACAAAAGTGTAATCCTGCAGGAACTCTACCCATTTGCTATGTCTCGCATTCAGTCTCTTCTGGGAGTTGAGATACCTTAGCGCTTCATGATCTGAATACAACACATTTTTGCGGTAACAGATAATGTCTCCAGTAGCGCAAAGCCTGTATAACCGCATAAAATTCCTTGTCATAGGTGGAGTAGCGTTACCGGGCATCGTTTAGTTTTTCGCTGAAATAAGCAACCGGGTGGCTTTCCTGACTCAGTACACCACCTATTGCCAATCCCGATGCGTCACAAGTTACTTCAAAAGCTTTTGAGAAGTCAGGGAGACGCATTATGGGAGCTTCTGTCATCATTCTCTTTATTTCAGCGAAAGCTTTGGAGGCAGCAGGAGTCCACTGGAACACCTCACTCTTTAAACAGTCGGTTATAGGTGCCATAATAGCACTAAAATTCTTTATGAACCGACGGTAGAAAGTGGCTAACCCGTGAAAGCTTCTGACTTCCTCAATCGTTTGGGGCTGTGACCATTCGGTTATTGCCTTCACCTTTTCAGGATCCGCGGAAACTCCCTCGGAGGAAACCACAAATCCTAGGAAGATAACCCTGTCTATACAGAAAGCACACTTTTTGGATTTGCATAAAACTTCTCAGCCTGGAGTGTGCAGAGGACTTGCCTCAGATGTCCCACATGTTGCTCCTGGGTTTGACTGTAAATCAGAATGTCATCAAAATAGACCACCACGAATTTACTGATAAACGGTCGAAACAATTGGGTCATTACTTTCATGAAGGTGCTAGGAGCATTGGACAGTCCAAAGGGCATAACCAACCATTCATATAACCCGTCTTTAGTTTTAAATACAGTTTTCCATTCATCCCTGGTCGGATTCTAATTTGATGGTACTCGTCGTGAGATCAATTTTGGAGAAGACTGTGGCACCTGACATCAGATCCAGCATATCATTAAGACGAGGAATGGGGAAACGGTACTTGACGGTAATTTTATTGATTGCACGACTATCCACACACATACGCCATGTACCATCCTTCTTTGGCGCCAAAAGTGCGGGAACCGCACATGGGCTCAAACTCTCTTTGATGAACCCCTTGTCGAGTAACTCTTCTACTTGCCGTTGTAATTCCGCATGTTCAGTTGAGTTTATTCGATAGTGGGGCAAATTTGGTAAAGTTGCTCCTGGGACTAAGTCAATAGCATGTTGAATGTCTCGCATAGGGGGCAACTCACCTGGTAGATCCTGTGGGAGGGTTTCAGAAAACTCCTCCAGAATTGGTTTAATGTGCTCAGGAATCTGCTTCTCAATATCCCTGTTAGTCTCTCGAGCCACGAGAGCATAACAAGTAGAACCTTCATGTAAGCTCTTTTCAATTTGATCGTGGCTAATCAAATTCATTTCCATCTTACCTTTGCCCTTATCACCTTTTTTCTTAGGATTTATAACGTCCACTTTGTCTTTCCTTTTGTCATCCTCTTTTTCTCGGGTTGGTGGCTTCGGTTGATTTGGCATAATCTTCACCTTTTTTCGTTATGGACGAACGAACACTGGTTGGTACGTCCATGTATGGTCACGTCTAAGTCAAATAACCAAGGTCGACCCAAAATGATATGACCTACATTCATGGGGAGTATATCACACCACAAATTATCTGTGTATGTAGCAAACTGGATGGGAATTTGGCATCTCTCCTGAACATTTATGGATGTAGCGTCGATCTATGTAACCTTGTAGGGGTTTGGATACTTCACCGGTGTCATCCCCAAGGTGGTGATTAACTTTGACGCAACAGCGTTGATGCAGCTGCCACTATCCACTATTACCTTACAGTTTTTATTGCCAATTTTTGTGCAAGTTTGAAATATGGCAGTCCTTCTCCAGTCGTTGAGTGGTTCAGGCTGGGTTAAAGTACATCTAACCACTCCTAATTGGGTGCGAGCTACACTAGGAGGTAGGCTCGTCATTTCCACAGTTTTGATGCACCCATGAATTCATACTCTTCGACAGAGGCATCTGAGTCATCATCTTGTTGGTGCACCTCTTCTCTATCATCCTCTCCTTCTATATCTTTAATGGGAACTTCCACAAAGAGGGTTTTAGTTTGACTCGGACACTGGCTGGCAAGGTGACCATACCCTTGACACCTGTAGCATTGGGTTCTAGGGATGACTTTTCCTGGTTCACTTACCGTTCTCTTTTCGGATGTAAAGGGCTTTGCACCAGAAGGACCTGCTGGTTTGACGCTAGAGGAACTGGAGGCAGGTTTACTTGGGGTAGGAAGAGTTCGGTTGAAGCTTGGCTGGCTAGTAGTGGTGGTTCTAGAGTAACCTTAAAGTTATTTCGGTTAAAATAGGATCCTCTAGACTCATCTAAGTCGGTGGCTAGCTGATATGCCTGTTCTAGAGTCGTGATGCCTCGAGCAATGAGCTTTCGGCGATAATCATCTCTAAGACCGGACCTGAACCTAAATAGGGTCTGTTCGGGAGATTCTAACTCGATAGCTCCACACCGATTCAAATATTCATCAAATTTAGCAATGTAATCAGTGGCTGATTTGTTTCCCTGGGTCCATCGATTCCATTTGTCTAATAATTGCTGCCTGAATGATGGTGGAACATACTTCATCATAAGCTTCTCTTTCATACTTTCCCAAGTGTCCCCGGGGTCTTCCCTTCTGTACCTCATCATCCTCTTTAGGTTTTTCCAATATTGCCCAGCTTGTCCCGTTAATTTCATTACAGCCAATCGAACCTTCCTTGAATCAGACATGTCATGCCAACGAAAATATCGGTCCATAGCCAACTGCCAATCTATATAAACCTGAGGGTCTAAGCGCCCGTCGAAGGAAGGAGCATCGACTTTAACGCTCCTGATGTACTGGGCATCGGTGTCAGTTGTTTGGTAAGGTGGGCCTTACTTACGCCTGGGAGACCTACTGTCATTTCGAGAACTTTCATCCTCCCTGTTTCTTCTCCTATTAGTTTCTAGCCTACCAATTCTGGTTGCTAGATCCCTACAATTGACATCAACCTGATCCCTAACTTCTTGTAGTTGTCTGTCCATGTTTTCTATCTTGTTTAGGATTGTGTTAAGAGTATCATGAATGCTAGGGTCCATTGGTGCTGAAGTTTCTCCTACAGAAAAAGTTCTACCACTTCTAGTAGGCATGCAAGATCCTAACTGACCCTAAATGCGAGCTGTCCTAAAATTGAAATGTATGTTATGCAGGAGGAGTCAGAGATTAGAGTGATGAAAGATAATACCAATTTTAAGCTACTTAGATTAACACGTGATTAAGAAAATGTAATGTGAGGACATTGATAAAGACACGTGCTGACACAGTTAACTCCAAGATAAATCAAGTGATCACAAATTCAAATTAGTTAAGTTGCACAATTAATATTAAGTCGGGTTACCACTCAAGGTCAGAATCACACAATTCACTTATTTAGTGGGCAACAGTCAATGAATTCTACCTTGCGACAGATTGGAAAGGCTAACTATTTTAATTAAGTAGCAGGAATAACTGACAGAATATTCAAAGTTACCTGGGGAGGCGACCGTAACTCAAACCTGAACGAGACTGGTGTAGGCGCGTAGTACTGGTCGTCACGAATCCACTGCTTTGAGAACGGCTCGATTTGGACTTGAAATGAGCCAAAAGTGGTCTTCAAAAGGTGTGCTTTGCACTGAGCTGAGTTCTGTCAAGTCGGCCGAGTTGACTCGCTCACCTGACTCGGGCCTGGGTTGGTTTTGATTCACTTTGAACCAAACCCGGCTTGATTCCAACCGGGCTGGTTTAAATGAGCGGATTCGGGTGCGTCGGGTCTGGTGGTTTGGATCCGACCCGACTCGCTCCCACTTCTTAAACCCAAATCGTGTTTTGTTTTAAGCCACCCGCTTCACCTGTTCGCAGCGTGCCCACCTCCCTCCCTCGATCTCCGTTAGGGTTCATGACAAGGGGCGGAAATTCCAGTCCGGCCGTGGCGATGATAGAGATCTGGCGAATCTCAGGTGGGATCGGTCGGAGGAGATGCTCTGGGGACTTCTCGAAGATAACGATCGGTCGGAAAGGAATCGATGTCAACGTGGAAGTTGCCAATAGCTCGACGAAGTCTTCAGAGGGCTTCGATGAGGGCTCTGGCGGCATAGGAGGGCGGAGGAGATGGCGGCGACTGAGGAGCAGTGGTGGTGATGAAGCTTGTAGGTGATTTTGTTGCCTGAGAAAGTCGTCGACGGTAGAGGAAGCGAGGAGGCCTCGTCGGCGTCAGCGTGGTGAGGTCGCAGTGGCGTGGAGGAACGACGATGAGGTCTGTTGGAGTGAATTTGTAGACCAGTGGAGATCCAATGTCGAAGACTGATGGCCAAGATGAAGACGAAGACGACGACGGAGTTGATGGAAGTGGAGGGGCTGGCGGAGGGTGGTGGTTCCTCTGGCAAAGATGGTGGCGGAGGACGTGGCTGTCGGCGGCGGCGGAGGGCGTCGATGGTGATGGCGCGGTGATCTGGCTGACGTTGTGGTGTCGAAGGCGGCGGGATTTGGAGGGGTTGATGAACAGTATGGATTAGGAATTTTCAGGAAATTTTCGAAGGGAATTTTCACTGTAAATTTTTTTTTAACAGTGAAATCTTTTTTTTTTGAATGGATCTGGAATATAGATCTAGGGTTTGGAGACTGGAAGAAAAATTTGAAAAAGGAAAATTTTGAAGGGGATTGAAAACCAGTGCTCTGATACCAAAATGATGTAATACCAACCTGGATCGCAATCATTTTCAAATCGTAACCAAAATTTAAAATTGAGAATATGATAAGATTTTGGGTTTCCACCCCTTACACGGGCTTCTCACCCAAAAACTCGAGAGCAAATAAACTCAAGAATTTTGCAAGATAATTCGAGGAAAAGTTTAATCATTCAATAATCCAATACAATAGTCTGTGGGGCCTTTTATAGGCTTTACAAAAGAGGACTACTGGGAAATAACCGATGTGGTACTAAACGCCCACAAAAGAACACAAATAAAGCTGAAACATCTACAAATAAGGCTGAAACAAGTCCAATCTAAAATTAAAGAACACCAGTGCTACAAATAAGGCTGAAACAAGTCCAATGTAAAGCCAAAGAACACCAGTGCGTCACTTCCTGAAGTATACTCGATCGAATCTGCCCCTGAGCGGCATGATGTCCTCATCATTTACGATTTTATTTAAATTTAAATTTGAGTAGGTTTGATTGAGATTTAGAATTAATTTGACTTAGATTTAGTTAGATTTGATTTTATTAATAATTGAACATATGGTGCACTTATTGTAGGCTATATATAGTCAGGTATTGAACTTTGAATTAATGATGATTTGACTAAAAATTTATCTCTAAGTGAAACTTGTGTTGTTTTGGTTTGATCTTATGGATTGAATGAATCAGACGTAAAGCCGAGATCTGGGTTGCGACCCGTAGTCATATCTTCTCCCCAAATCCCTATTCTCCCCCAAATTCACCAATTCTCTACCACAAACCCAAAAATCCCTTCCGTCCTATATCAATTTTGGTATCAGAGCTGAAGTTTATTCAAAAAAAATTCCACAAAGTGCCCAAAACCCTAGATCATCTTTCTTCTTCTTTTTAGTTCTTAAAAGAGAAAAAAATAAAAAAATTGAAAAGAAAAAATCAAAAAAATCCCAAAAAAACCCCTTGCTGCACTGTTCATCCTCTTCCTCTCGACGAGACCCCTGTACTCTAACCACCTCACTGCCTCCTATAACCGCCGCCTTCTCCGACTTCACCGTTGTCGCGCCAGTCCTCCGACCTTGTCAAATCACCTCCACTGCCATCTCGCCGTCTCCTGCTGTTGCCGTCCTGCTGCCTTCACACCATTGTCACATCGCCGCCGCCATCAACTCTACGTCACCACACCACTGTCACGTCGTCATCGCCATCAACTCTGCGTCATCTTTGCTGCCTTTCGCCGATAACAGTGACAACGCTTCACTGCCGAACGATGTATTTAGCACCATATCACGATATATTTAGCACCATATCGCGATAACACTGACAACACCGCACCAAAAGTTGTTGCAGATCCAAATCATCAAATCCCACAGCAAATCCTAAAATCTCTTCTGTCCCACATCAGCATATTTGATTAGAAATATGCGTAGTCTTTTCTTTTATTAGTCTTTTTTCATAGTCTTTTATTTTCTTTATTTGAGGTATGAGTAGTTCATGTGGCCTCTTTTCTATTTATATTTT
The DNA here is from genome assembly GCA_038442645.1 of Agave tequilana. Taxonomy (NCBI): domain Eukaryota; kingdom Viridiplantae; phylum Streptophyta; class Magnoliopsida; order Asparagales; family Asparagaceae; genus Agave; species Agave tequilana. The sequence continues at coordinate 181,655 of JAVJIF010004872.1, read as the reverse complement.
TATAATTTTTTTTGCTTGAAATCAAGGAATGATTAAGTTATTTAGAGATTGAAACTCTAATGATTTTTTTTAATCTTTATGTGAGAGGTATGAAGTGGGAGAGTGATTATCTTGGATATGAAGTTCGAATCTAAATCTTTATGTGTGATGCAAGAGTGCATGAGCGATTCACCTTAGTGAGAGGCCCAAATCTTTATCGTTTCTTTATTTTTTGTAAACTCTAGATTAATTTTACCCAATCTCACCATAAACCCTAATTTCTCCTTCCATCCTGCGTCACAGTAGTTTGAAAGGGGAGGACTACTAATATTAGAAGCATGGTTTAAAATCTCAGTATCAGTATCGCCTTCTTGTTTTTATTTCCAATATTGTCAATATTAGTTGTCAATATTGGCTGTATCGGGATTATTGGTGCCGATGTCACCCGATGTCACATGGTTAATATCGTATCAGGAACGTCAACACCCGATACGATATTACCTATATACATCAAAATCGATCGATATTCGAAACCATGATTATAGGTCAATTATAAGTTGGTTTTCTTTTTGTTTCTCATATGAAGTCAAATTCTTTCTAAACTATAACGAATGATGCTACTGATATTTTTGTAACAATCTAACGGCTCACATTCGTTCTTGGCAAAAACACTATTCGTGCTTATATATGTAGTATAGAATAGATTTAAATTATTTATAATTTTGGAAGGAATCAGTCTTCTATTCTGACCTGGAAAACTTGCATTAAGCAGTTGTGGTTAGTTATAATTGTCAATTGCAGCTGCGATTATAGTTGCAGCAACTGCAATTACGGAAAAATTGGTGGTTAAGTTGCAAGTGTGACCACAGGTCAAATTACATGAATTGCACTCAATAGTTATCAAAGGTGTCGATTATAACTTTTTAGCGGAAGTTTCAAATTAGAAGGTACAAGAAAAATTTATTGTCCACCCGCAATTGCGGTTCCAGTTGATGAAACAACATTGAAAAATTTACTTACTGTAATTATTTCTACTGCAAGTTATGTTACAACTTGCCACTTAAATTATAGTCACAATGAAAAAGCAGCACCTAAGACAATCTTGTAACTTCTTTAATTGCCATTTCTTTGTGATGCATGATGATACTTTCTACATAAATATATCGATTATGCTACTAACTGGTAAATCGTACTGGTATATCTATTATTTAAGAGGGTTTCACTACTGTTTATATGATACACTAAATATCTTTTAATGTTTCTAATTCAGGCTTCCAGAGAAAATTGGAGGGAACTTGCCTGGAGTTCATTATATACGTGATGTTGCTGATGCTGATTCACTGATTTCTTCATTGGTATTTCTTCTGCTTCTGCCATTATCTTTATTTTTCTTCATTCTTCTGAGTTAAATGGCTCCTTGACTGAGATTTGAAAACCTTGTGGCATATGGTCTTTTTTTTTTTTTTTTTGCCTGTTATCCTTGTTTCCAAGCCATTATGTTTTGCAGCATCTGAGATTGGAATTTATTGAATGTCTTGCAGTATGAAAAATTTAGTCTTTGCAATTGTATATTACTGTTACTTTATGAGGAGTTTGCATATGTAAGACCCCTTTTATCAAATAGAGTTCTTTTTGCATCATTGTTTAAAAACTCCACCTTTCGAATAGAAGCTTGTCTGATCCTTCTTGTATGCTTAGAGATTAATGTCCATCCAGCATTCTTACTCTGACAATATGATTCACTTTCACTACTATAATCTATGTCTAAACCTTTTCTTATTATTTCATTTTTCAGAATATTTTGGTCGAACTAATCTCCTTGTCTGCAGTACCTTTTTCTAGATGTCAATTTTAACCACAGGTATACATAGATAACAAGAAAGGAGACTATCCATGTTTAAATATACAACAGATCTAACAGTAACATATCTGTTTGTTTTTTTTGATTTGCCTCATGTTCTGCTTTCTCTATGATGCCATTTTTATAGTTAACTATTAGGTGCTATCTAGTCTTTATAACTGCTGATTGTTCATGGGCTAATATTTGCAGAAATGAGGTCATCAATTGTGTGACCGCTAGTTTCTACTGGACATCCATGTCTTGTGAAAGCCCCTTTCTTGCCCTTCTTTTCCTTGGCAACAATTTTGGTAATTGTTATCGAGTCAGAGCGCTGACATCAGGTTGATTTTTGGTCGTGGGGCCTTCTTAGCTAAAACTTTTTTGGCCCATTGCAGTTCCCACTTTAATGAAAGAAGCTTAGGATGTTCTTGATGTCTATATGAATAGTGGGTAGCACATGGTAGCATTATTATTGTTTGAATCACTTGCTTGAGACAACATTTTAAATGAGTTTTATTCCTATGAATCCATGACGGAATGATTTCTGTTATCCCTTATACATCCTATATCATACCTATTTTAGTCTAACGGTGTTGCAGTGACTTTGATTTTTGACATTCACATGGTAGCATGCTTCTTTTTCTACCTCTAATCTCCTTTTTTTGGTATAAATTGTGATTGATTTGGTAACTGAATTCTTTATCTTTCAGGAGAGAGCCAAAAAAGTAGTTGTTGTTGGTGGGGGTTATATTGGCATGGAAGTTGCTGCTGCAGCTGTTGGCTGGAATCTCGATACCACTGTAAGAATACTTTAGTATTTGATTATATCTATGTCCAACAAGGGAAATTATCTTTCTAACATGTTAGCTATGTCCATTCTGCATGTACTATCGTCCATCTAGCAAGTTTCGTTTGCAAGTTATCCATCATACATCCTTGATGTCAAACAATATTAGCTAGTCTAATTTAGTCCTTACATCTTCCGGTGCATGAACTTCTGATTACCAATCAAAATTCAAAGCAAAGTGATCTAATATCTTTTAATCATCTCTTGTTGGAATTCTATGCTAGGTTGGCATATGCCAGTCTGTTTGAAAATGTTCAACATGGGGACCAGGGGTCATTCTATATAGCAGAAAAATTGGCGGGCGATTCAATTTTGTGCAAATGTATATCAACTTGATGCCCTATTTTTCATAGCCAGCGTGCTCTTGTTGGATTTAAAACCAAAGGGTTTTTTTTTTTTTGTGTTTAAAGCATATCTAGGCTCGTGTAAACAATTATTCCATCCTAAAACGTGGAGTATGTGCATGATTGTAGTCATAACAGAATTAAGTAGACCTTTATGCTTACTTCCACCAAGCAGCTGGAGTAAAAAAATAGCTTGTATTAGCTAATGCAAATATTTTGTACTAAATGCACACGCCCTAAAATATAGACCAACAAACCACGTAGACCAAAAAATACAAATATTAACGTAAAATTATATGCTATTGTACTCCATGATGGGAAGCATCTCTTCATAAAAATAATAACTCAAAAGTGCGTGTTTGATAGGCCTTGATGTGAAGTAGAACGGAAGGGGAAACCTAGGGGTTGTGATGGGATTGGAGAAGAAATTGAGAATTAGGAATTGATGGGGACATTGACGATCCTACCAGGACTTGGAAGCCCTATTTGCACAGGAGATGGAGATCCAACCAGCGAAGAATTTGTAGTTCTTTAGTAGTCTTATTTGTAGTTCCTTTAGTTAGTTGAGTGTGTGCACGTGCAGCGCATGAGTAGTTTTTATTATTCTTTTATTTTTTATTGAGGCACGAATAGTGCATGTGGCCTCTTTCTATAAATACTCTTGTAAGAATTTATTTTATAATTAATGATTGAGCTATTTAGAAACTTTTGAAACCCTAGTGACTAGTGTTTTTGAATTTTTATGTGAGAAGCATAGAGTGGGTGAGCGATTCACCTTGGTGTAAGACTTTAAACTCTAGTATTTCCCCCAATTTCCACAAACCAAGACTTGTTCTTCCCTCCCATCACACACTAGTTTTTCTCTTCCGTTCTGCGTCAAATTTGGTATCAAAGCTCAATCATTCATTCGTCAATTTAAAAATAAATCCCTACAAGAGTATATATAGAAGAGGTCACATGCACTATTTGTGCCCCAATATAATAACTAATAAAAAACTAATAAAGACCACTCGTGCACTGCACGTGCATACTCAACTAATAAAATAACTTTTTAAGCAAAAAAATTCAGATTCAACTCAAGCCTTTTGTCTCCTGTGTGAAAAGGTTTTTCAAGACCTGACTGAATCGTCAATGTCCCCATTATGATATGTGTCATTTTCTCTTCTCATACAAATAAAAACCTAAAATTATCTGTTCTAGTGCTTCTTGATGTCAAACATCTTGCCCATAACAAGGTTTTAAATATGGTGATGTCTACTCAGGCTGGCAAATGAATATTCTTCTTTTTGTTGATATAGCTAAAAGTGCTAGAACCAAGACTAATTAACTTAGTGATTCTTTAGCATAATAGCATCACTGTTTTAAATCTCGGCTGAGTCGGCTGAGATATCGATTGATATATCATTTTTTGCATGCTGTTGATACGGTATGAGAAAATCGTTCACCCATATCGTTTGCAGCAAAAAATGGCCGATATTTAAAATATCGGCCGATAAATCGCCCAATATGAGTCGATGCAACATCGGCCGATATGGATTTATTTTAATTGGGTTCATTTTTTTGAATCTATCAGCATTGAACCCAAACCCGACCTATCACCCGACGATATAAGCGTTTTTTGCATCGTTAGGGCTCGATAAAAATCGAGCCCTAAATTTTCTCCTCTATGAATTGACGGCGATGACGCTCGACTCCCTTTCATTCGCGGAGCGCGATGATCTCCCCCTGAGTAGATTGCATGCAAATGTATGTTATTTTTTATCGTCTTTGCATGCATATTACATTATTTTTTTAGTAGATGATATATATGATACCAAACCAACTTTTAGTTATCAATATTTCGTTATATATAGTGTCCGATATGAACACTTGAATGCGTATGTATCCCCGAATCTCCCTCGATATCCGATATGAAAAACTCCCATCCGATACGATTCTGATATCCGATATTTAGAACCTTGAATAGCATTCTAAACACTTCAACTTAGATGCATGCAGAAGGACATATTTGACTGATTAGAAGTTATATATAATTTAAGAAAGCGAAATTTATCAGATGGAAGATGCAATGTGAATTATCAGCATATTAACTTGATTTATTTTTTATTTTTCATTGCAATAAAAGGAAAGAAGAAAGGGTCAACTGTGTGTCCAAAATTTTCTTGACAGCAAACCATAAGGGATGAAGTAATTTTCATGGAAACGATCTATGTCCTTGTGGTATCTGATGCTGACAGCTCAAACTATATCACCTCATGATGACATTTGGCATCAGTTCTCCCTGACAATTTTGATAAAGTGGATCTTTCTTCTAGATTCTGTAACAAAGTATTCAAAATCATTTCATACATGGACATTTTGGTAAAGAACAAGCAATCTAATTATGATTCCTTGTCAAAATTCCATATAATAAGGAGAGTTTCTTTTTTAAAATATAATTGCAAGTTTATTAGTACCATAAGTTTAGGAGATGAATGTTTTGGGAGGAAACCTGTAAACTATCATAATGATACAGAGATTTCCTTCTGGCACAATTGATACTTTGTAGGAAAAGTATATGAAGAAGTTAATATGATACAACTACATGTCCATGTTCCCTCTCTTTCTTTGCATACCGTGGGGCGTTTGTGCATGGGTGTGTTTGTGATGAAAATCAATGACATATACAATATAAGTGGGATATTTTCATGTACACATTAAACATGTGTCAAATGTATTAGAGATAGATAGATACATTTTTAGACTAGCAATTTGTTAGCTGGACTTTAAAGGCATCAAGTTGTAAATACAAAACCAACTTGGTTCCTCAATTAGGTAATACGATATTCCATTAACTTATGAAAATTTACTTAAATGGATGGCCAATTGAATATGATGGGATGATTATATAGCTGCATGCTCATCGTATCATCCACTGGTCACTGGATGATTCTTGGCGTTATTTTCTGTCATTGTTACAATGTACTCGCTTGAAATTTAGGGCGTGTTTGTTTCGCCGCAAAACGCCGCAAAACGCAAGTCGTAAAACTTCTTTTCCATTTTCCGTCGTTTGTTTCGCTGAAAAACAAGTTGCAAAATGCAACTCTTCTTTTCTCACTTGCAGTTGTTACAGTTAAATTTGTGGTCATGTAAATCTCACTTTTACACTCATATTTTCTCACTTGCAGTTGCTACAGTTAATTTTGTGGTCATGTAACTCTCACTTGTAGTACACTTACAGTTTAAAACAGTTACTTGATAATCAATATATAATTTAATATTATTAAATATTTAATATTTTAAATCGTGTTCAATTTCTTATTTAATTATTTAATTATTTTATATTTTTAATCTCTAATTTTTATTGTTTTTAATATTGTTTTAATATTTAGTATTTTACTATTTTAATTTAATATTTTTATTTAATATTTTATTTAATACTTTATTATTTTATTAATACATATTCCATTTTTTATTATTTTATTTAGAGTCAATATTTTATTAACATAACAATATTATACTTTACTATATATTTAATTATTTATTTTTTAATATAAAAAATTACTTTATTAATATCATAATATATTTTATTATTATATTAATATTTTATTATGTTAATATGTAATAATAATTCAGTATAATAATACTATAATGATAATTTATTATTAAATTATAATTATATTTTACTTTGTTAATTTTATATTTCTATAATATTACAATAATATTATAATAAAATTTATCTTATAATAATTTTCAAGTATTTTTAATATTATAATATTATAACTATATTTTATTGTTTTTGTAAGATTTTTTAATATTTATATTCTATTAGTATTCTTAAAATTTTATATATTTATTTAGTTAATATTTTAGTAATATTTTACTATTTATATTAATATTTTATTAATATTATTGTTATAAATAAAATATTAAGAATATTAATTTTTTATCTCAAATTTATTAATACAATTTAATTTGCAATTGTAGATTTAATTTAATAGTATTTATAATATTTAAATCACTGCTACAGTTAATTTTGTGGTCAACTTTTCCACTTACACTTTTACATTACCAACCAAACACCGTAAAACACAATATACTTTACCATTTACACTTTCACTTTATCAACCAAACACCGTAAAACACAATATACTTTTCCATTTACACTTCACTTTATCAACCAAACACCGTAAAACACAATATATTTTCTCTGCTACAGTTCACTTTTTCCATTCTCATTTTACGACTTACGACTTGCGACGTTTTGCAACGAAACAAACAGGCCCTTAGTTGAAACAGGGTTTCCCTTTCATGATACACTACTTTTTATGCTCTAACTATTACACTTTGTGAATTGTGATTCTCCTGGTCAGCCATGATCATATGTTTCGTGTGCCTTTGAAACTCGGTTGAATTTTACAAACTGTTATGTTGCTCAAGTGACACTGCTTTGACATTCTTTGGGATTTCACTTAAATTTTTTTTTTTTTAAAATGGCATCTCAATATTTTTATTGAATACTTGACTATGTCTCTTGCCCTATATACCTTTGGTTGAAAAAAGTTTCTCGGCAGATTATTTTTCCGGAGGATCATCTGATGTCAAGGCTATTCACTCCTTCTCTTGCTCAGAGATATGAAGAGATTTATACTGAAGCTGGTGTCAAATTCTTAAAGGTCTGCTTACTATTTCACAAAGTACAGTGAAACCATAATTCTTAGGTTTTATGTCATTTATGCATATCTTTCTTTCTTATCAGGGGGTTCGCCTTGACAAACTAGAAGCTGGTTCTGATGGAAGAGTTGCTACTGTTATCCTTGAAAATGGGTCCACGGTAGAAGCAGACACGGTATGACTTTTGTTCAACTTTTCTGTCTTACGAATTACGATACTTTTACCTTTGGGTGTTCCTTATTTCCTTCTTTCCAGTAACATCAGGTCTAGATTGTAAAATTTTGTTCCTCCTTGCTATAACAGGGATTCTTGTTATTTATGTTTCTGAATGATGCCTCTCCTTGATCTGAAAAGCAATGTAGATTTCTCTGCAATCTTAACAGAATTATTGGAGTAGTCATTGTATAATAGGAGTTCACTTCATCAGTCAAATCCTTCCATGGGGACCAAATTCGTGCCTATGATCACATTCTTCTTATGCTCTTTTTATTCAGTAATTTCTCAAAGTTATTGTCCTGACTTGCTTTAGCTGGCCATATTTCTCAACCCAATTATAGCAAGTTACCTTTTATCTTCCAAGGGAATTATTTCTCTGGATCTGAGATTGATCCAATCCTTCAAACAGGGTCCAAGTTAGATGTGCTGGGTGCTGTTTGTGTGAATTCAGGTTTTTTTTTTTGTGTGTGTGTGTGTGTGTGTGTGTGTGTGTGTGTGTGTGTGTGTGTTCTGTGTAGGCATTTGTTCACATAATGATCCTTGTGTCCTGTTTAGGCATTTATTCACATAATGATCCTGCTTCTAGGCATGATGACATGGCATGTCTAACTGTCAATCAGATGACCTGGCTTTATCCTAATGTGAAATATTCTGTTCATTAATACACTACCTAATTAAAAAAAGACGAGAAGGTCCAGATGAACTATTACATATTTAATCAATTACATAACAAGGATGAGATGTTTCAAGACAGTTGCATGTTCAGATTTGGCAAAATTTTAAGTTTTGCATGAAACAACGCAACCTGTTTTGCATCATAATATAAAAGGACTGATTTGTATTGCTGTAAATATTAAAAAGAGGTCAAATAGGTGCCTCTTGGACTTTGTAGTTGGACTTTGTAGGGACACTTCATTTTCAACAAATTTCTAGGATACTGAAGAGGCAAATGTTGATGATATTTAATAATCAGCAATTGGCACAAGAATTTCTTCATTAGCAAATGACACAAGAATTTCTTCATAGGTGTACTGCTAGTGTTCAAGTGTGAGCAGTTGGAAATCAAATGCACTAAAATGAAATGTAACAATCAATTTAAGCAATAATTCAAAATAGCACTACAAAGTTAGGTATTATGATGGTACAGTTTTGGACCTGGATTCTAATTTGAGCCATTCATTGGCTCATTTAATTTGTTTGCTTCCATAATAATACACAATTATCATATTTGCAAACATTGGGAGAATATTTATGGCCAGGAAATATGATTTTCTTTAACAACTGAGTACTATTCCAATATGGGAGTAAAAAACAAAGTATCTGGAGAGTCAACAATGACTCTTGAAATAAAAAACCAACACTTTTAAGAGGTTGTGATGCATAAACTAACAACAAGATAAAGGTGACATGTGTAAAGAGAAGACATGTTTTATGGGAATTGCGGACTCTTGTGACTGTTAATATGTTACAATCTATCATTGTTCATTAACAAAGAGCCCAGGATCACTAGACACTTGGGAAAGATGTTTGAGAGTGTTGGGGATGCCAATTGCAGATTCCACATTTAGAAAGAAACTTTGTTGAATTCTGCAGCTAGAGTAAATCTGGAGGGGTCAAAGGCTCTTAACTTTTCTAATGTTCAATTAGGTTAGATATTTCGAGGTGGGAGATTATGAAAGTTGAAGATTGGATGATGAATGCATTAAATTTATGGATTGAAATGAAATAATTGCTGGTAACTTGGAAAGGTGAAGTGATATTTACAGTTTACACTTTATACATGTAACCTTAGGTCCATGTGTCCACTTCGTGTGTCAACTTTTTGCAATGTTATTTTTGTAAACAGTCATAGTCACCATCAGCATCACCAAGTCTTCTATCACTCTGAAAATATGAAATCATGGCATCATTTAAATGATAACTATCTATAGTTTGTGGCGTAGTTTCTTCGTGAACAAGTTATCCATGTAAAGCGGGATGTGAGAAGGTCTTTATATATGCTTGTGTAAGTATGCAGGTGTTTAATGAGGAGGTACATGAAATTTAGTGTATCTGGCTATCATAGACTTAGATGATGCATTTTCTTATAAAGAAAAAGCCTCAGGTTTAGTCGGCTTACTTTCTTGGCTTCCTAGTCTTTTTTTCCTCTTTGGAACATATGTCGTAGCTGGGACTTGAACCTGGGACTCCCCGCAACCCACTCCCACCCCTTACCAGTGAGCCAGGCCTCATCGGCTTGGCTTGGCTTCGTAGTTGGGTCCCTCTTGGAGTATCTGCTCTTACATATTAGACTCCCTGTTGAGTGAAAGCTCAGTTCACATTACATTTCCCAGTTATGAAGTGATAAATTGAATTGCTGGATTTCTAATGAATCTTAAATGCAGGTCATTGTTGGAATTGGAGCAAAGCCTGTAGTCAGCCCCTTTGAGGCTGTTGGGTTGAATACAACTGTTGGAGGAATTCAGGTTAGTGTTCCAGAGTATTGTTCCATCTTAATTCTTTTAGATTCATCATTTCATTTCTACATTCTCTTTTTCTGGGTGATTAATGCCTTTTATGTTCGTTACTTTTTTGGGTGGGTGTTCCATCCTAATTTTTTAAATTCATCATTTCATTTCCAAACTCTCTATTCTTGGGCGATTAATGCCTTTTATATTCATCAATGTTTAATCATTTTTTATTTATATATTTATGATGGTTTATTATCATGGATTTGATGTGAAAGTAATTATGTCCTGACACGTAATTCAAAACAGAGGAAATTCAACAGATATTGGTTCTGCTTATGTTTACTTTTGGATGTATACAGTGATCTAATTAGTTAATTCAACTGATGGACAATGATTGATATATGTAAATTCTTCCACATTCATGCCTAGTTATACTGAGGTAAAGAACCTTCTACCGGTTTTCCATGTTTTCCCTGAGTGATAGACAGCTAACCGATCAGTTCACCTGTGAACATCTTATTCAGCTGATGTAATAACCTTGAGTTAATTTCCCATGTTCTCCCCTGTGGAATTGAATTGCAAAAGAAGGAAATAGTTAACCAATGGTCTCTATGGTGTATATGATGAAATAAATCCACTTTCACTGATGTAAAATCTTCAACAACCCTTTGACAGAGGATGCGGCTCTTTAATTTTCTCATGGTTAATGAAAATAGTAGAAAGAGGCAAAGAGAGAACACAGATAATATTCTTTTTGCAAGATGAAAGGAAAAAGATACATGGCGATATAATTATTTGGAAAAAGCAAAATCTATTTCAAATACATATATACTAAAATTAAGTATCTCGGAAAAAAAATAGTAAATACAAAAGTTTGTTAACAAGGAGAGGTGAAGTTTGGTTAAATTTTATAATCAGACTAATATTCACATTTATACAACAATACAACTCTTTTGTGATCCTATAAAATTCATTTCACTTTCTAGATAACTTTTATCTGTATTTTGTTTTGACTGTACAAAGAAGCCTATTCTAGCGTACCACGTTCCTAAAGGGCAACAACGTTCTATGCATAATTCAAAATCTCGGAATCGATATCGGAATCGGCCGACAGTTCGTGGTATCAGAATCAAGCATATTGGCTGTATCGTCCATTTCGTCTTGGTGATATCAGAATTAGTCAAAAAAATTTAAATAAATAATTATAAGTGTTTAAATTTTTATGGATAATTAGAAATATTTTGACATTTTTTTTGATAATAATTGATTGTTTGAATCACATTTGGAGAAAATATTATAATACAATGCAGTTGGTACAAATACATTACAATACACGGGCTTCAATATTTTCTAGTTAATTGACAAGCATTTTGTATAGTTATTTTAATTTTTTAACAAATTAAGTGTAAACAATTAATCTAACAAACAAATATATAATTAATCTAACAAACTAATTATATTATAACAAATTATATTAATGACAACCATTTTATAGTTAATTTCAAACTTTTCCAAAAATTCCTAAAATTAATTAGTGTAAAAAACAAAAATATATATGTTTAATAGATATATTTATTATTCCAACTTAATATTGTATGTGCAATTTAGCTCAAATTGGCCGTGATCCCAACTTACATGGGATTCATCTCAAGTTAAACTAAAAGGACATGTAAATTAACTAAACTAAATGAGCTTGAGTCTAACCTTTAAGTAGATCCAAACTTTTGGGTCCCAATCCTAGTCTCTTTTTTTCATCGCCTACTTCTCTCTCCCCCAACCGTCCAATTCTCTTTTTCTTCTCGCGATTAGAAAAGGATTGCATGACCTCCTCCTTGCGTGCAATGACGATGACTACCCCCCTCCTCGAGTGCGACGATGACGACTTCACTCCTCACACGACACCTAACAAAAACCCTCTTCCTCCCCTCCTTGATGTCTGCTACAACAGCTACGGCAACAATAGAGCTCGTCGACTACTCTCTTCTCTTCGATCTCACCGGCTACAACACTTGATCTCTCCGTTAACAACACATGATCTCTCTTTTCTTCTATTTTTCCCTTTATTTTTCAAATCAATTTCAAAAAACTATAGAAATATTTCAAACTTTTGTTTTTTTTCCGATTATTTCTACCCAGGAAGCGGTTGAATCGGCTCGTCTTGACCGGTATTGGCCGATTCTGACCAATTTTGAAAATTTCGTGCCGATTCCAAACCGATTAAATCGATAACAATTTTTGTTGGCCATTTCCGCCTCGATCAGCGTATCGTAATTGGTCGATTCCTCAAACCATGGTCCTATGTGTCCGTTTTCATTCCGTGTTCCAAAGTGATCTGTGTTCTTGGTAATGTTGGTCCATACGTGGTGGTGAAGTCGTAATTAGAGTGCACAAGATCACATCATCTTTACTTTTGCTATCAATGTTATGATAATTTGATGTTGTATGAATAGGTGCTGTCATTTGAATTCTGGTCATTGACTGAAATTTAAATGATGCCAAAATTTCATAAAAGTCAAATGATATGAATGGCTACATCAAAGACTTGTTGACACTCGAGTTACAACGACACATACAGGCCCATGTACTTGTGCGCACACACATACACATTGGTCATCCTATTATCTTTGTGGCTTTTAATTAAAACTAGTTAAATCTTCTTAATAAATATTACCACTTTATGTGCACCGTTCTTTGGTTCCTTTTGATTTATGTTCTGATGTTTTGTTTCTTTGCCTGTGTTTTGCGGTCGAAGACTAGAGGCAGTGTTAAGTCACAACTGGTCCTTGTGTTACAAAGATTAAAGGAGATCCATCTTATCTTTATTTATATATAGATAATGGTCTGGAAGTGATCTTTGCAACTCATCATGCTACTTTGCGCGGGATAGTTTGACATGGTTGATTATGTATAGGATATATTCATTCATCAACGTGAACAAGATTCTCATCTCATATTTCTCTCTCTCATCGTGTTTGTCATCAAATTTTCACAATGGATGCTGATAAATTTGTTTCTTCTGTTTGTTGTCATTCTCTTTTATATTATCATGGTTGATCAAGTTTTTTCTTCCCTTTTCTAAATTTGTATGAGTTTCATGATGTTTCTTCAATTATTAACTGATTGCAGTTTTTTTTATATATACCTGAAAACACTGAGAAAATCGTCTGTCTCTTTCTTGCACTATATATGTGTTTCTCTAACTTGTTTTCTGCTTCAGCTACATTTCTGTATTTAATGTCTCATTTATAGTCAGGTAAACACTTACTTTACCATTCCTTGTTTTATTTTTTTTTTGCTGAATATTTTCATGGTTGATATCAGTTGATATCAGTCTACGGACAAGATACACACACTCTTTGATATATTTGGATAACTTGTTTATTCAAGATACATGAATGTTGCTGCTTGCAATGGTTAAATAATAGACTGTATTATGGTTTTGAGCCTTTTGACAATTTGTTATTTAAACAATGATGTTGGAATTATACTGGTTGCTTGCCATAACTGAGAGTCTGATTAATATCTTTCTCAGGTTGACAGCCTTTTCCGTACAAGTACTCCAGGTATTTTTGCTATTGGAGATGTAGCAGCATTTCCCTTGAAGGTATTCACTCTTATATAGTCTTCATGCTCCCATGAGAATATCCTGATCATGATAAGAGTTTTTCTGTTCAGATGTATGATCGAATTTCTCGAGTAGAACATGTTGATCATGCCCGAAAATCAGCACAACATTGTGTTAAGGCACTTCTAACTGCCCAAACTCACCTGTAAGTTGATTTGCCTTGTTTGAAGCTTGTAACTTTGTGTTAAGATCTTGAATTTGTACTAATTTTTCTTATGGTTCTTCTCACTTGCTCCAGGTATGATTACCTGCCATATTTCTACTCAAGGGTCTTCGAATATGAGGGAAGCAAAAGGAAGGTTTGGTGGCAGTTCTATGGAGACAATGGTATCACACCCTTCAGAAGAAACAGTTTTTTTTTTAATTTTGGGATACATAGGCCGTAGCCAAGACTTGAACCTGGGACTCCCCACAACCCACTCCCACCCCTTTACACCAGTGAGCCAGGCCTTACTGGCACTAGATTTTCTTTTTGTTCCCCTCGTTTTTCCATTTTCTGAAGCAAATTCATCATGTATTTTTACTTCATGCAGTTGGTGACACAGTTGAAGTTGGAAACTTTGATCCAAAGATTGCTACATTCTGGATTGATTCTGGTAATTACCTGTCAAATTTTCCTTCTACTTTGTGTCGCATAACATTTTTACTGATTCATTAAGTTCTTAAACACACAGATAGTAGATTGAAAGGGATTTCCTTGAGAGTGGAAGCCCTGAGGTAGTTTCCAACTCCTTTTTTGATATAACTTTAAGTTGCCTTATTTTGGTTGTTTTTGGTATTGAAAATAGAAGATAATATTAGTGAAAAGAAGATTGTGTATTCTTATGTAAAGCTACTTATGTTGTGGGAACCAGTGTATGCACATAAAACTTGCAATATGCTGAATTGCTAATTTCTGTAGGTAATCGTGTGGTACTTGGAGAAAAAAATGTCATGTTCCCAACAAACTTAAATCAATTTGATCAGACACGACACGACTTTTGGTATACCATCAAACAGTTGGCTAAATTTGGCATCAATCATGCGAAGATGGCTCAATTTGATACTTGTCGGGGCCAAATGCTGGAATTAGGGTTGTTTCTATTACTTGAGACCTGATCTCGAGCCTGACTCTGCCCGGACCATACCCATTAGGGATGTCAAACGGGCAGGGCCGGGCTCGGCCCGCATTCTGTTTCTGGAAGTCGGTCTGGCCCGCGACCCGGGTGACCTAGACCCGGGCCAGGGCGGCCTTTATTAAAAAAATAAAAAAATCTAAAAAACTCTAAAATTTAAAAAATCTAAAAAATCTACAAAAATTACTAAGTGAAAAATTGACAAAGAAAATTACAAGTTGTAAATTAAAAATGTAAAATTTTTATTCATGA
Organism: Agave tequilana; assembly: GCA_038442645.1. Classification (NCBI taxonomy): domain Eukaryota; kingdom Viridiplantae; phylum Streptophyta; class Magnoliopsida; order Asparagales; family Asparagaceae; genus Agave; species Agave tequilana. The sequence goes on along the minus strand of JAVJIF010004872.1, from coordinate 166,334 downwards.
TCCAATAAAATGGATTAATGGATATAAATACAATTGAAGTATAAATTAAAAAATTTAAAATTTATCATTAATAAATAAAAAAGTACAAGTCTTCATATATTTTATTATTCACAAATAAAAAACTATTAGTCTTCATTCATCTTCTGGGGATTCTTCTGAAAAATTTTCGATGAGTTCGTTAATTATTTTATTTTCACTTCTTTTTTTCGCGCATCCAATCAATCTTTTTCGCATATGGTTATTTTGATTGCATCAAGCGCCAGACGGTTTTTCGTATCAGTTAGCATTCGATCACTTGTGCTAAAAGCAGACTCCGATGTTATTGTAGATGCCGGAAGAGTTAGTAAATCACGTGCCATGATGGAAAGCACGCGATAAGTTGATATCTGTGATTTTCATCATGCCAAAATATCAAAATTGTCAAATTCTGAGCCTGGATCGATTCAGGAGTTGTGACACGTTAGATATAATAATGAAGCTCATTTAAAGTGTCAGAAGTTTTAGATTTTTGAGTTTGTCGTGATTGGTGTTCGGGATGTTTACTCTTAGTATATATGTTTAGTAGGCCGGTTCTCGTATTTTTGGAAAAAAACATATGAAATATCTGGACACAATTTGCATTAAGCTTTCTTATCTCGATCAATAGTTACTTTATCAAAATATTTTTAAACTCTAGATTTAAAATTTTTAGAGGTAGTTGATACTTCAAGAGAACTAATGGTACATGAGGAGTAGTGCTAGGTTCAAAGAAGCATTAAAATCTGTGTATTGTGTGAATGAAATTTGTGGAGTGTCAGAATGGCAAATTTAGAGCTTCTCACTGTTCATTATTTAAACTAAAACTACCATGATATTAGGATCAAAAACTTGATTAGGGCCTGCTGATGAAGAATTACCATCCATTTTATTTACTAATTTCTAATTTTATAAGAATATAATTACCGGATTACCGAGAGAGTTTATAGAGCTTGAGGACTTGAGAGCTTGTAAAGTTTAGGGACTTGTAAAGCTTCTAGAGCGAGCTTGTAGAGGTAGAGAGAGAGAGCTTGAGAAGTTGAGAGCTTGTAAAGTTTGTAGAGAGAGCTTGTAGAGCTTGAGAAAGAGAGTTTGAGAATTTAGAGTTTTTTTTGGGAGATTTTAGAGATTATTGTTGTGATGAAATGGAGTGAGGAAGTTGAAAAAAATATTTATAGAAGGAAGAGTATTTTTTTGCAATTCTTTTTTGCAAAAAACTCAACCCCAATATACCCGCTGGGGGTGGGGTATTTGCAAAAAAATTGCAAATACCCCCCCAACAGCAGCCGTTGGGGGGCTGCTGTTTAGGGAGTATCTGAAAAGAAAATTTGCAGAGAACCCCTCTTATGACTCTTTGAGTTGTTGGATTTGTGCGTCAGGCCGGGCTGCAAAATGTCAGCCCTGAGCTGTTGGGGAGGCCGGGCCTGGCCGGACTAGAGCCCGGGCCTGGGCCCTATCACGTGCCAGGCTCGGGCCTTCGCCTGGCACGGCCCACCCGGGCCGTGGGCCGCCTTTACGAGACACATGTCCAGCCTAGGGGGAGTCGGAGCCGGATTCGGACTGAGTGTGGCCTGGCTTTTACCCCTGCCGGGCCAACGCGGGCCGTGCCCTTGCGGCCCAATTGACACCCCTAATACCCACTTATGAATTGAAATATATTGGGTTTGAAAGTTAGACAGATTCATATAATCGGGTAGGGTTTGGATATCGTTTGTATGGACCCAATTTGGACTCGGACCCGTCTAGTCAAGGAGTAGAGACGGGTATTATGTATATATTATCCGACCCAGACTCAGACGAGACTCTGACCTGCTAAAATATCCGTTAGTCTATACATCCAAGCTGAGTTATACCTTTTTTGATTCTACATTAGATGTACTTATGAAATATTTTGGATCTTTTGGCATGTATGGTTAACTCTATTTTACATTTCTGTGGATGGAGTTATTTATTTTGAAACCAAGTTGCATCTATTTTGGATGTTGTTATTTAACTATACTAGCTTTTTGTGTTTTATTTTGAATCTGATCTATTTGCTATCGTGGTGGTGTGTCTGTTTTGCAGTTGAATGTTAACGCTCGTTTTAAAATGAGTTGTGTTATTATCTGTTTTGGAAGTACTTTTATGTGTTGCTTAACTATACTAGAGCTTGTTATCTATTTTGGATATAACCTACTGAGGACAGCCACTTATTTTGCAAATGAATGCTAACCCTTCATTTACAATGTAAGCTATATGTTATTTTACAATTGAATGCTGACCTGGACCCAACCTCTAACCTGCACGTGACGGGTAGGGTATATGTCATTTTATTAAATGCCCGTTAACCAGGTGGGTACAATCTTCATATACCTGACCCGGATCAAACCCATTCATAATAGGGTTTGGTCGGGGCCTAAAATTGTTACCCCCCTGAGAGGTCAGGCCTGGGTCTGGGTACTACTGTACCTGGAGTCCCGACCCGACCCGACCCGACCCGACCCGAAAGCAGCCCTAACTGCTGGATGTCACAAGGAAAGTTCTAGTAAGACTCATTCTAGGAATCTGAACAGGAACTAAAGTTTACGAGTCCTTGTTTCTTTTGCTCCACTTGTGTTGAATTATGCAGTTATTTTCAAATAGACAAATCCGTTAAGCTTTAATGGAGATCTAATCTGGTTTGATACAATGTGCCTTCTTGAAAAGGAAGCCATTAAAGTTATGAACTTCTCTCCTGTTAATATGGATTTTCTTGTATGTTCATGATTATTTGGATTCTTACTCTCAAAGCTTGCTGAATTTTCACTGAAAGCACGGAAAAATCGATGACATCAATTCGATCTAGAATCTCTCCCTTGAGAAATAATTGCATACTAGCAGCCCCGTTGAGGTTTAGGATCATAAATCTTCGTCAATGTAGTACTTACACTTTTATGATAAAGCCATACCCATGTTGGACATATTGACACATGATGAACACCATCACTTCTCGGACACAGATATGTGTCATACCCTTCTTTAATGTATCATCAATTATATATTATACTTTTTAACTTGGACACTCGTTTTTTCTCTTCTTGAGAACATGTCCTATGTTTCTATGGAGTTCTTTGTTCATAGTATATCTTTAGGATATTTATTACTTTCATTATATATCAAAGATCACACGTTAGTGGCAAAAAACCATCAAAATGTTGACTTGTATAAAACCATGTTAAATATAGATGTGTTTTTGATATAAAAAATGGATACATTGAGGTTCTCTATTGAACATTGAAGAGCCAAGAGGTCATAAAAAATTACTATATATTGTAATAACTATATTTTATTATAATATGTGGAATTTTGGACGCGCGGACATGGGGACGAATGTACATATACACGTACTTGATTATTTATATAAATTCTACTGTCATGTTCATTGTTGTGAGGCATCCTGGGGTCTTATTTTCGAAGGAATTTCCGTGTCCCATGTCCGTGTTTGTGTCATGCACTTGTCTCCTGTTCATATCCATGCTTTTTAGCCTTTGTACCAAGCTGTGTTAGGGGTACCATCAAATTGTTTATCCTTCCTTTCTTAGATTTGTAACTAGATGAATTGTTTTCTTCTCATGCCTTTTAGGAATTCGGGCTCCTTCCTCGACTTGCAAGATGGCAGCCAGTTGTGGACAAAGAAAAGCTTAAGAGTGCATCTACTGTTGAAGCCGCACTGGAAATTGCCACGAGTTCTCTTCAGGTTGGAGTCTAAGTTTACTGCCGCTTCTAGTGTACCCTCGTCTTCCAATCTCAAAAACCGGCATTGCAATATTCTACAGTATTTGTCTTCCTAGATTTACTGTTGTCATCTCTTCTTGTTTACTACAAGTTTGAGCTATCAGTAAAATTTTTGTTTTTGTAATTGTTCAGCGTTCATTTTGCGCCTACTTGATTTGATGGATAGGCAAAAAGTATTCAAAATACATGATTTTTGATTTTTAGTTAGTTGAAATAATGTAGATCAATTTTAACGGAGTGAATCTTACATTCGGATATCATAAAGTTGTATTTGAGTGGAAAAGATTCGGCCTCAAATCACAAATCTAGCATCTTTGACTTCCAAGCTGTTGGGCCCTCATGACATCTTTACTTGAGTTGTGACCATGACGCATGTTTAGAAATAAGAGTCTGTCAAGGTTTTGGATTATTTATTTATAGAATTTAGTATTTAATTTTGCCTTAAATAGACATAATTACAACACTAATTTACAAATGTGAAAAATTGAGATAATCAAATATGATCACATGCGATAAAGTGCGGTATTTTTTTTTTTTTTTTCAAGGAACGGAATGGGGTTCAAAATGAACTCCCCAGCCTGCATTGTAATACTTCAAAAATGTTTCATTACAGCGCATAGTCATTCCAGTAATGACCCAAATTGAAGTTCTCAAAACAAACTACCCAACAAAAGCCAATACATTAGTCAATAATGAACCCCTTCAACTGTATGTATTTGCTTTGAGTGGAAAGTAGACATGAGTGCAATTCACCGGGGTAGAGTGGTTGTTGGTTTTGAAATGAATCCCAACCGCTTAGATTTTGGTAGATGGTTGTGATTTAAGAAGTGGGTTGTCCACTGCCAAATTAGCAGTGGAGAGGATCCAAATTCAATTTTATGACTAGTGAAAATTTGTTCAAATATGAACACTTGCGGGAGCCATCACTAGGAGCAGATATTGGCACCCGCAAAAGTGATTAAGGCACCCATTAAAATATTACAAGAGTGTTATTATTTTTTTTGGACACTTATACCCCCAAAGAAATAGGCAGAATACCCCTCTTCTGCGCCCCCCAACCCCAGTTTGCCTTATCCGATCGAGAGAGGTCCTCTTTCTGCGGTGACCGCCGATGGTCCCCTCCCTCTTCGCCCTCTGCCCTCACCCACCCCCCCACCCCCCACATCGACCTTCCCCTTTTCCCCAATCTGCTCTTGACGTCTTTCGATAATGGATGGCCGAACGGTTGTAGTTCCATTCGGCTAGTCATTGTCGAACAGTTACAGACTGGTCGAACAAGTCTATAACCATTCGACAATGGCTGGCTGAATGGAACTACAACCATTCGACCATCCATTGTCGAACGACGTCACGAGCAAATCGGGAACGATCAGGCTGGGTACGACGTTCACTACTATCAAGAGAAGAAGAAGAGCAGCAGGGAGGAGGGTTGTGGCTAGGCGGTGGTCGGTGGAGCCTGGCTAGCGACGGCCTGGCCGGTGGCCTGCTGGGTGTCGTGCTGGCCTGCGTGATGGTGCTGGCCGGTCTCAAGAGGAGGCGGAGGAGCAGAAGTAGAAGAAGAAGAAGAAGAAGCTGAGGAAGATGAAGAGGAGATGGGGCTTGTATGGGCTCTGGTGAACAATGATGGTTTGGGTTGAGCTCGGGGAAGAAGAAGAAGGGGAGAAAAAGGCGGCAGGAGGGGGGGGGGAATGTCAGGGGAGAGGGGAGCCGACAGTGGCGGGAGGCGGTGGACGGCGGTGAAGCAGAATGAGAAGGAAGGAGGAAGGGGGGTAATTTGATCATTTTAAAATTTAGTGAGTTTTGGAGAATACCTTTATTAATTTTGTGGGTGTCATAGGCTGGTGAGTGCCTTAATCACTTTTGCGGATGCCTTGATCACTTTTGTGGATGCCAATATCCGGACCTGCCATCACCATCTCCTATGCAAATGATTCAAGCACTTGAGAGAGGCTGCTGTCACCATCTCTAATTAATGACTTAATAAAATGCCATTAAAGAGAGTATCTTGATTCAAATCCAACAAACCAGTAGCTAAACAACACCATGCACTTCACCTACCCAATTTGTTGATAACGTGCCTGCCTGCCTTCTCTCAAGAACCATACAAGTTAAAGACTTTCTTAGCGCAAAAACTGAAGAAATCGAAGACAAATTAATTTGAAATACTCGCAATACCAATGGCTCCTTCGCTCTCTCGAAGAAGATTCTTGGAACCAGACGCGAAAAACCCATTTCTTACCACTTCAACGACACACAGGGCCAGTTTCAGTTTCCTCTCGAGCTTGCCAATATTCTTCATCTTCTTGTTTCTTCTTGCAGTCTGGTGCACTTTCTTTCGAAATCTCGACCATCCACACTCTGATTCCGTCCCTCCTCAAAACACAAACGAGGACATCGGCCATGCTATCTACAGGGCCTGGAAGCAGGACCGAACCATGCGGTCCTGGACGTCACCCGAGACCAGCAAGAACGACAGCCGGATCTGATCGTGTGACGGGCGAGGGGTCTTCGTCTACGATCTCCCCACTAAATTCAACAAGGATATTCTCGTTCAATGCAGTGATGTGATCCCATGGGTCAGTCTCTGCGACTTGTTGGACAACCAGGGAATGGGGCAGCCGGTTCCTGAACTGGGCAAACGATGTTACACTACATACCAGCATTCTCTTGAGAGCATGTTCCATTCAAGGATCTTGAACCACCCTTGTCTGGTGCGAAACCCCGCTGATGCGGCGGTGTTCTACGTGCCGTTCTACGGCGGGCTCGACACCCTTCAGTGGCACTTCAAAGAACGCGTCGAATGGGGTCGAGGACGCGTTGGGGCTCGAGCTCGTGCGGTGGCTCGAGTCACAGTGGCCGTGGTGGAGGAATGGGGGAAGAGACCACATGCTTGTGCTTGTGCTTGGCTTGATATCGGATGACTTCCATAGGTGGGAGCAAGGTTCTTGGGGGAGCAACCTCTTGGAACTTGATCAGATGCAGGGACCGTACAAGTTCTTGATCGAGGGACTACCGTGGGAGATGAAGGAAATCGGAGCCCCTTATCCGACGAGCTTCCATCCCCACGATGACAATGATATTATCGACTGGCAAGCGAGGATCGCCAATTCCCCTCGGACGAGGTTTTTGACCTTTCCAGGGGTGGGCAAGTTACGTTCTGTGCTGACGGAAAACTACGTGTCCAATGCTGGTTTTGCAGGTAACTGATAATTTTTCTCGTTTTACATAAATTATGTTTCTAACTTACAATAGTAGCACGACACTGAATTCACATTTTTGCATCAAGAACACCTCAACAAAATAGGGGTTCGGTTGATGTGTGTAAGCCACAAACACATACAATAAGAGGACCAATCACGCATTGACACGTGAATTGATCGAATTGATCCTCTTATAATATGTTATGTGTGTGGGCCTCACACATATTATAAGAGATTATAAGGGTTCTTAAACAGAGGAATGAACCACTAAATAAACCAATAAGAAACTGTTTACTTCAACAGGTTGATTGACTGCAACTCGGGTAGCTGCACTCCTGAAGCGGCGACCACGGCATTCATGGAGTCGGAGTTCTGCCTGCAACCGCCGGGGGACAGCCCAACGAGGAAGTCGATGTTTGACAGCCTGGTGTCGGGGTGCATTCCGGTGTTCTTCAGCAAATTTACGGTCTACTACCAGTACCCATGGGGCTTGCCGGACGATCTCCGGAAGTACTCGGTGTACGTAGACCAAGAGAAGGTGGAGAAAGGGGAGGTGGATGTAATTGAGATGTTGAAGAAGATCCCATTGGAGAAGAGGAAGGAGATGAGGAGGTTCATAGTGTACGAGCTCCTGCCTGGTTTGGTTTATGGGGATGCAAGCTCGGAGTTCGTTAGATTTCGTGATGCATTTGGGATTGTCATGGATCATGTGACAGATTTGATCACAAAAACAGCTAAATATTGGGATTCCTGCACCTTGTATGTGCTAGTGTCTTGAGTAATTCTAGGGTTTTAATTCAATTGATAGTATGTTTGAATTGTATTTGAGTGTTCTTAAGGATCTAATGCGCTTTTAGTAAAATTATTTTAATATTAAAATGATTTTCTCATTGCATATATTTGTGGGTATTATGTGATTATAAATGTTAATAGTAATTCTTGAAAAACTTAATTGTCAGATCATACACTTGATTTGATCACATGCACATGAACTAATTTAGTGATTTTTTTAAAATATACTCAACTTATAAGTAGTTTGAGATACCAAGTTGCAATAAACTATCATGTGTGACATAACAAGAAGTCTTGGTCATTAGTATGGTAATCTCAGGTATACGTCATGAGCACATATAAAGAAATTTGTAGTGTAAGATAGTGTTTGAATTCTTTAAGACAAATCATCTAAGAGGGAGAGAGTTCAAATTGTTACATAACTCCTTTACTTGATGATGTTGTTTATTTGATTTGGAATTTTGATACTTTGATGCGAGGGCAAATCTTGTTAATTAATGAGATTAAGAAATCTAAAACATCGATTGCTTGAGTGCATTTAGAGAATAAAAATTGCTTAAATGGAATCTGACATGCTTGTATTGATGAGTATTAGTTTACATTTTTAACCTGTGAAACCATATAAAATCTCGTTGACAAGTGGCTTGAAAATGTTATTTAAATCTTATTTTATGAAATTCATTTGCGAATAAAATTATTTCAAAATTATTTTCTTGATCACGGGCTAAAAGACTTGATGCTTCAACTAAATAAGTGACATGGTCTCGCTCAGTTAAAACCTAAAAATAAAGTAACTAAATGTGATATAACAATTTCATATCATCGAGGAGTTTTTATGAATAGTTGGTCGGATAGATATCGCTCAATTAAAATATTAATTAATTAATTATGGATTAATTTGATTATTAATTGATTCTCGATATGAGATCCCAATAAGTCTCACTGAGACTAATGTCTCTTAAGTGAGAATTAAATAAGTGGCAATTGTGTATTGTGGGATTAGTCCCATTAGCTATTATTATTACTCTATAAAAGAGAGACAGTGAGACAGTCGCAAATACGCAACAAGAACACAAAAATATGAAATTAACTTGAGCTTGAAAAAAGACTAAGTTATCAGAAAAATAATAATTTTTGGAGTGCCTATTCTCTTTGTAATTACATGAGTGTAACTTGATTGAGAGCTTCTCTTGAAAAGCTTGAAAATTGTCTTTGAATAGGTATTGCTAAACTTTTGTTTAATTTGACTTTGATGTACACTTTTTGCTCTATAAGATGTACATACTGGCTTTCTTCACATTATGCTCTGAAGATGAGAATTTATTAACTAATGTGATGCAGAGATCAACATATTTTAATTGAACGGAAAATTAAAATAGAAGGGTACTAGATTTACCTTTTCAGGATCTGAAGGATAGTAGAAAACAAATAACTTGTTGCTTTTCCAAAGAAATTAGATGAGTGTAGGTTATAAGTTTCTTTTCTTTTTCTTTTTTTTTGGGCAGCGTTCATGAAAAATAAAGATAAAGAACAGAGAAAGAACAGCCCATTGGGCAAAACTGTTAGAAAATTATAGTAATTTTAATGGTAATTTAAAAAGTAAATGTGTGTGAAGTGATCTGACCTTCGAAGAGTTGCGCGAATGCACTATAAGAATGGAGAAGAATTTTGGAGTGAATCTTCCATCTTGAGAGGTCGTATAGAAATACACTAGATATTTATAGTTACAATCAAATAGTCTGGAGGCTGAAAAATCACTACGTAGATTTATCCCTACTAGAATGGGAGCGCTTTGGGATACCTGAAAACTAACCTTTCCACAAGAAAAATAGGTTACACTATCTTTATCCCTACACAAATTGATCATAACTGTTTTTTCTCTATACAAATGAATTAAAACTAATTTAGATTTTTTTCCCCCTTTGAATAAAAGCCTAACTCGGTCTTGATACTTTGATTCCGCAACATCTAGCTATTTTATTTAGCATGTGAGTAGACCAACAGACAACGTAGGAACAGAGACAAAAAGAAAACTACTAGTTTACTCGTGATGAATTTATGTGTACGCTTAAAATCAGTGAAATTGTATTAATATTCGTATATTCAGATGTGAAATTGTATTAATATTCGTATATTCAGATATGCATGCAAAATTATTTTGATTAAATGACTAATTCTAAGTTCATGATACACTATGTTCCTTGAGTGATTTTGTGATGCGAATCGTCTCCCAGTTATAATGAACACTTGAGGGACATCTCCCATGAGTGATTTAAACACTTGAGAAAGCCATCACTGTCTCCAATTAATGTTTTAATAAATACCATTTAAGAGAGGAGATCTGGATTATAGCTAATCCAACAAACCAGTAGTTAAATTCATCACCATGTGCTCTATCTACCCAGTTTGTTGTTCATATTGTGCCTGTGCCTTCTCACAAGAATCATATATTTGCATCAAACGAAGAAATCGAAGACGAATTTGAAATATTCACAGCAATACTAATGGCTCCTTCACCATCTCGAAGAAAATCCTTGGAACCAGATGAATCCGCGAAAAAGCCATTTCTTCCCACGTCAACGATTCGAAGGGCCAGTTTCAGCTTCCTGTCGAGCTCGCAAATCTTCATCTTCTTGTTGCTTCTTGCAGTTTGGTGCATTTTCTTTCGAAATCTCGGCCATCCACACTCTGCTCCCATCCATTCTCATATCCCCATCAGCGCGAATCAGGACGTCGGCTATGCTATCTACAGTGCATTTGAGCAGGCCCGAACCATTCGGTCTTGGTCATCAGACACCAGCAAGAACAACAGCTTGATCAGATCGTGTGAAGGGAGAGGAGTCTTCGTCTACGATCTCCCTCCTAAATTCAACAAGGATATTCTCGCTCGATGCAGTGATACACTCCCATGGGCCAGTCTCTGCGACTTGTTGAACAACGAAGGAATGGGGAAGCCTGTTCCTGAATTGGGCAAAGGGTGTTACACTACATACCAGTTTTCTCTTGAGATCATATTCCATTCAAGGATATTGAACCATCCTTGTCGAGTTCGTAACGCTGAGGACGCAACGGTGTTCTACGTGCCGTTCTATGGCGGGCTCGATACCCTTGGGTGGCACTTCAAGAACGTGTCGAATGGGGTCAAGGACGCGTTGGGGCTCGAGCTCGTCCGGTGGCTCGAGTCGCAATGGCCGTGGCCGAGGAATGCAGGAAGAGACCACATGTTTGTGCTTGGCCTTAAATCGTATGATTTCCGCAGGGGGGAGCAGAGTTCGTGGGGGAGCAATTTTTTGTTGCTAGAGCAGATGCAGGCACCATACAAGTTCTTGATCGAGCGACAACCGTGGGAGATAACGGATATCGGGGTGCCTTACCCGACGCAGTTCCATCCCCGCAGCGATGGTGATATCGTTGAGTGGCAGGCGAAGGTCGCCAGTTCGGCCCGAACCAGCTTCGTGACCTTTGCGGCCGATGCAGGGCCAGGAGTTGCAGGCAAGTTGAAGTCGGTGTTGGTCAAGAACTGCTTGGCCAACACCGGAGATTGCAGGTAAATTGATTGGCTTGTATTTGAAAAAAATATTATGTGATGTAGCTCCAAATGCACGCAGATTTTATTCATCAATTAATTCCTGTATCAACAACAGATTGCTGGACTGCACCTCAGACAGCTGCACCAGGCCTGAAGTGGTGAACGCAGCACTCATGGAGTCGGAATTCTGCTTGCAGCCACCGATGGACAGCCTGACGATGAAGTCATTTTTCGACAGCCTCGTGTTTGGGTGCATTCCTGTGCTATTCAGCGAGTTTACGGCCGACTACCAGTACCCATGGCACCTGCCGGAGCGCCACCGGAGGTACTCGGTGTTTATCGGCCAGGATGAGGTGGCCGAAGGGAAGGTGGATGTAGTGAAGATGTTGAAGAAGGTCACATTGGAGAAGAGAAAGGAGATGAGAAGGTTTATAGTGTATGAGCTCCTGCCTGGTTTGGTTTATGGTGATCCTAGCTCGGAGTTTGTTAGGTTCCGAGATGCATTTGGGATTGGCATGGATAATGTGATAGAATTGATTAGGAAAAAGGTTAAATAGTGAGATACATCAGTTCACCCTCTTCTTGCTACTAGAGAAAGGTGTTCCTACATTGTTAGGGTCCTGTTTGGTAGACAAGTTTAAAAAATTTAGAAAGCTTATTGGATGAGTTCCAATTCTCAACCAGCATAGGAGCTAGATAGTTTTTTAATAATATTAGTGAACTATAACATAATACAAGTTTAGATACAAGTCTAGATAATACAATTTGGCACACTCATGTCTTGTGTCAATCGTCTTTCTCGTTTTCAAGTTTTTGAAATACACAATGTGTGAAAAAGAATGTTACTGAGAAAGTTAAGGATCTAGTAACTCTACTGATTGATAATATATTCAAGAGGGACTTTGAAAAATAAAGCACAGATGATAGAGATAATGAGGATGTAACACTCACATCATCTGTACTTTATTCAGAAGATGTAGATCAATTGCCAATGTCATCGTTTGATGGAAATTACTAGAATGAATAGATGACAATTTACCTTCATTCCAGTCATTATTTGAAACTTCAAAATCTACAACTCACGTGCGAGGAGAAGATGATGTAGGGCAGACAGTGGAGTTATCTATCTGGACTATAGTAATTGTGGAGGAAGAAAATGATAGTAGGGTATCCTGAAACTGTTGAAACATCTAAAGTTACTGAAACTGCTAGCTTGTATACTGTTCGTCTATCATACTATTGAAATTTCCCTATTTCTCTCTTAAGTTATAGCTAATTAGCAACTCAAGCTGGCTTCCTATGTAGCTTTCGACAATTGTTCCTTGTGTAACCTACTTTCTTATAATAGTGTCATGTTCCCTCAAAGGAACCTCTGGGAACAAATCTATTAACAAATTTATTAGTGCCACAAATGATGAATGTTAAGGCAGAAAAATTAGTATAGCTAATTATTATTATACACTTGTACATGTACAATGTTAATTCACGTGTGTATCTATGTGAACAGACACATGCAAAAACACAAATATATACATATAATATATGTCATGTCCATACTACGTATGTGTCTTTGTTTTTCAAAGTTAGTTGTATTCCCGTATTTGTATTGTGTCATATACATATCTCATATTCATGTCCTTGCTCTATTGAAGGAAACAGAAACAAAGATAGTTATAGAATTACTAATATCACGATCGAGGTTTTGGAAGTTTTTGATAAATTAGGATAACTAAGTTATTCAACAAAATAATAATACAGGCTAAGAAAATGCCCTATAAATGGAGGTGCACTTTGGGGCCTTTTTTTATAAGAATAAATGAGGCATGCAAATTCATTTGTTATTGTAGAATCAAACTTGTAAGCTATAAACTTCAACTCTATTGTGAACCTCCATTTATAGGGACTTATAATCAAACTTATAAGCAAATTCATTTGTTATTCTATAAACTTATAATCAAACTTTGAGAAGATATATTCCGCTAATCACTCTATTGGAACAAGGCGAACCTCCCAAGCTTAAACCTTATATACCTTAGATCTCTGGATAGATTAAAAAAAATCCCAGCAAACTTCAACTCTACGTGGCTGAAGTCAATCCATCGACGGTGAAGACCGTCAATATTTACCAATCAAAGATCGATGTGGTGAAGTTTGACGACACAAACAATTTTAATACACGGAGATGCGAGGTAATAGATGCGTTGACCGCATCAAATTTGGAAGACTCACTTTTGTTGGTAGAATTTTTTTAACTCATTGGAGGAGTTAGCACAGAGACAGACGACAGACAGCAGTAGATGCAGGATACAGGGAGAGCTATCGACAAGCCCACCTGGCTATTGACAGTTGATACCCAGACTTGCCAACAGAAAGGCTCAATTTGTCGGCAGATGGCTCAGGCTGTTGACAACGATTTTCCGACAGTATGCTGTATCTCAAATTGCTGACGTGCCTCTCTGGCGGTCGATATTCTGAGACAAGTTCTGAATTTATTTCTGATTCAAAATCAAAGGTTTCGGTTTTTTTATTTTGTGAACTCTGTGGTTGTATATTGAGGAGTATTGTCCTCATGTATTGTAACCTGAATTGATTGATTAATAAGTTCTCTCTCCCTTTCTATCCGGAGGACGTAGACAATTGGCGAATCTCGTTAAATCTGTATCTTTTCTCGCTTTCCTCTCTTTGATTTGTTCTTGCTATATTCGTAACTATTCTGCACCAAAACTTTAGTGTTTGCAGGAACACCTTTGGTGGTATTTCCAAACAGTAAGTGCTAATATTATTAGGTTATCGCAACAGTTGCAACAATACTTCATGACAGAATGCTGAATGCTGCTATCAGCTCTGTGACATACCTAGCAAATTTAAAGGTATTTCCAGACGATTTGAACTGGCTGGTAGAGTAAACAAATGCCACATTTACGACGACTGTGCTCATAATCCAACAGAAGTTCCCTGCTGCCCTCCAAGCTACAAGGCAACGGTTTCTGCATCATGCAATATGGATTGTTTTCCAACCACGTACACATTCAGGTTTGCCTGCCTTCTTTAACATTTTACCTATGTAGCACGGACCTTCCCATCTCGGTATCTTAGAGTAGCTTCCTGCGGTGAAGCACAATAGAAGCCACAGAGGCATGGAATTTAGTCCGCTAAATTTTTGGTGATTAATGAAGCAATCCTTAATATTTTTGAACTTAAATACATTACAGTCGTCTAGCAGCATTGAAGAAAGATTTCACCACTGCCTTTAACCGATGTGGATCATGCGATAATAACTGAGGTATTCAGGGATTCTTTGAACTTGAAAAGTTGTTTTAGGAGCCAACACATGTTTTTGTTGACATTTAAGCAATTATTCCAGATCTATGCTGCCAGGGAACTTGTTGGTTTCTGCTTAACAGGAATCAATCTGACAACTAATCAAGATCACTGAGATATCAACAATCTAATTGGCCAGGTCGGCAAATATCAGGTGGGAGGTTTTTCGTTTAATAGAACGTTCCTTAATTTAAGAACCACCTTTCAATTTCCTTCCTTGGTTAAACGCCAATTAGACTGAATCTAAGTCAGTCTCGATATACTGAATATCAGTATATCCCCTGTATAAAGAATTTAATTCACTTATACAGTGTTTGGAGTGAGGTACGCTTAGAGCGAATCTCCTTAAGACAATTACGTCCCCCGCACAGTTGCTAACGGGATAATGGACGCTGGTCTCCCAAGATACAACACTCCTCACGGTATTTGGATAGCACTACCAAATCACCGTACGGTCGAACCGTAGTCAACCAGTACCTTCACAGGATCTTTGAAGCAGTGGGACAAGAACAAATTTCGAATGAATATTTGCCTTTACTTTGGAGTAGCACCCACTGTTGAGGACGAAGGAAGGTTGAAGAATATTCTTCTTCAGAAGTACCAGATTCAGACAACAATTCTATAAAAGAATCTGTTGAATTTTCTGATCCCTCTTTCAGAACGAATTTTGCAGAATCTCCTTTGAAAGTCGCTTCGGAAACCGAGTTACGGATTTCCCACTTCTCGCTGGAAGTCGCTTCAGAACTCCACTGCCAGTTCAGAATTTGCTTTAGAATTCTGAGAGATAGAGAGAGATTGTTGTTGGTGTATCTGAGAAAGGAAAACCGGAGCGCTATTTATAGCGCTCTGGGAGGGGCATTATCGTCCGCTAAATCCCAACAGTTGCAGCGGTTCGGACAGAAACGTCGCAACTGTTCGGTTCAAACCGCTCAACCGCACAACGGCCCAACCGCCCAACCGCACAGACGGTTTTCAGACATCCGTTGGCGGGCGGTTCGGATCTGTTCGCAGACATCCGTTGGCGAGGCGGAGCGGGTTTGGTTCGGGTAGCGGAGCAACCCATACCCTTGAGACCCGATTCAAAAAGAACCAGGCTAGGTAGGGAACCCGAACCCGAACCCGAACCCAGACCCGAGCCCGGCCCCGGCCGCCACCAGCGGCGGCGCGCGCGCGCGCGCATACACGCATGTGCGATCATAGTTCCCTCTTTTTCGCGCGCGAAAACTCCAAGTACCCAAAGGGCACGCCCTTTGTTCTCAATTTTCTCTATTTATACACCACAAACATCCATCCCATGGCCAATGTGGGACTAAATGCTTTTAGTTACCTTTAGTCCCATTTTGGCTTTGAATTAGGCAATCTTTAGACTTGAATATCTCATTCATTCGAAGTCGGAATTGAACATGTGAATATACCACGTTCATCCCCAATGGAAGGAGAACACACTCCAACCATCATCCAATTGATTCGATCAACGGATCTTGCCATAATTCAGCTCAAAGATTCGCTTTTATATTCTTCAATTCCAACAATCCCCCACAATGAATGGAGATTCAAGGAAATGACACACAAAGAGACTGACTCTATTGTGAAAGGTACTTTAGAAAAGAAACTGCATCAGGATAGGTGAACTAAGTCTTGAACCTTCCATAGCGAAAGCTTTATCGGACTTACTGGCTAATCAGTGAATTAGGTCTTGAACTGTTAGCCGTTAGTGTAAGCCTAGTCAACAAGCCTCACACAGTGACTTTCCAAATTAACTTTGGTTCTCAGTTGTGTCCGTTTTGACCCTGGACATTCTTGGTTTCAGAGAGTATCTTTAGGGAATAACAGCCTCCATAGAAATTCCCAAAGAGCCGACCCAACTCTATAATCACATAGGTGATCGTCCTATTAAGAGTAGTCTACTCTACTCCACTTGTTTAGTAACAAGATATAGGCATCATTAAAAACATTAAGCTTATCCTTAATCCACTTGTAGAAAAGCACTTATGTGCACCTTAGGAATAGATTGGAGTCAAGCTCCCAAGTGCTTACTTGTTGAGTCAATCATAACTAGTTTTTCCTCTTGAACTTAGTCTGTGGGATCTCCAGTCGCTAAGTGAGGTTTCCATTAAGCTGACTCGGTAAGGTTAAGCTTTTAGACCCATTCCCCTCGATGCGCAGTTTATACGCTCTCCACATAAACCTTTAGTAAGCGGATCCGCTAAACTATCCTTTGACGATACAAAATCAATAGAGATAATTCTATTTGAGAGCAACTGTTTTACGGTATTATGTCTACGACGAATATGTCTAGACTTACCGTTGTATATAACATTTTGTGCCCTAGATATAGCTGCTTGATTATCGCAGTGTATACATATAGCGGGCACTGGCTTTTGCCATAATGGTATATCTTCCAAGAATTGTCGAAGCCATCCTGCTTCTTCTCCAGCCTTATCTAAGGCTATGAATTCCGATTCCATAGTGGAACGGGCAATACATGTTTGCTTAGAAGATTTCCATGATACCGCTGCTCCTGCTAGAGTAAATACGTATCCGCTAGTTGATTTTGATTTCTCAGAATCTGCAATCCAATTAGCATCACTGTATCCTTCAAGTAAAGGTGGATACTGTCCATATCTCAAGGCATATTCCTTGGTATGTGATACGTAACCCAATACTCGTAGTAGAGCTGTCCAATGTTGATCACTAGGATTACTAGTTTATCTACTTAACTTGCTTACAGCGTAAGCAATATCGGGTCTAGTGCAATTCATCAAATATATTAGACTTCCGATAATCTGAGAATACTCCAACTGGCGTATTCCAGTTCCTGTATTCTTATGAAGGTGGACGTGTGGGAGAAAAGGATTTGTATTCTCCTTTATTCCATGATCCTTGAATCTTTCTATCATCTTATCCACGTAGTGAGATTGAGATAGACTGATTCCATCTGGTGTTCTGGTGATTTTAATTTCTAAAATTACATCAGCAACCCCCAGATCCTTCATGTCAAAACTGTTGGATAACATTCTTTTAGTGGACTTAATAATTTCAATATTAGTCCCAAGTATCAACATGTCGTTTACATAAAGACAAACAATGATACACGCATTTCCAACTGTTTTTATGTAAACACACTTATCACATTCATTGATAGTGAATCCATCTTTGATCATGACACTATCAAATTTCTCATGCCATTGTTTAGGAGCCTGCTTTAAACCGTATAAGGATTTTACCAATTTACACACCTTGTGTTCTTGGCCCTTGACTATAAATCCTTCAGGTTGCTCCATATATATCTCTTCATTTAATTCACCATTTAAGAATGCAGTCTTGACATCCATTTGATGGATATCTAAGTTATGCAATACTGCAATTGCAATCAACATTCGAATGGACGTTATTCTTGTTACTGGTGAATAAGTATCGAAGTAGTCAAGTCCTTCTTTTTGTCGATAACCCTTGGCTACTAATCTAGCCTTGTACTTATCGATAGATCCATCGGGCTTTAATTTTCATTTGAAAATCCACTTACACCCAATTGGTTTACTGCCAGGAGGCAAGTTTACCAATTCCCTAGTATGATTACTTAGTATGGATTCTATTTCGCTATTTATAACTTCTTTCCACATTTGTGCTTCTGGGGTTGACATAGCCTCTTTAAATGTTTGAGGCTCGCTTTCAATAGCGTATGCTATGAAATCTGGACCAAAAGATTTTGAGATTCTAGATCTCTGACTTCTTCTTGGTTCAGTTTCTGTATTAACAATTGGTTCCTCGGGGTTTTCTTCCCTGAACGCCATCTCGTGTGTTCTTTTCCCAGAAGTCTTATCTGCTTCCCGTTTGTATGGAAAGATATCTTCAAAAAACACAGCATCTCTAGATTCGATAATCATGTTCACATGAATATCTGGTATTTCTGATTTATGAACCAGAAATCTGTAGGCACTACTATTCAAGGCATAGCCTATGAATATGCAGTCCATAGTTTTTGCTCCCAACTTAGTCTTTTTAGGTAATGGTGCCAGCACCTTTGCAAGGCACCCCCACATTTTGAGGTAATGGTAGGAAGGTGTCCTTCCATGCCATAACTCAAATGGTATAAGACCAAGTTTCTTGTGGGGTACTCTATTTAGAATATAATTTGCAGTTAATAGAGATTCCCCCCACAAGTTCTGCGGAGCTCCAGAACTTACGAGTATGGAATTTACCATCTCCTTCAAAGTTCTGTTCTTCCGTTCAGCAATTCCATTTTGCTGAGGAGTGTATGGTGCTGTAGTTTGATGGATTATACCAAAATTAGCACATAACTCACTAAAATCATTTGATTCATATTCTCCACCTCTATCGGATTTTAGAATTTTTATTTTCTTGTTGAGTTGATTTCAACTTTGGCTTTATATGTTATAAACATATATATTGCCTCATCCTTACTGTTTAAAAGATACACATAACAGTATTTTGTACAGTCATCAATAAAAGTAATGAAATACTTTTTACCGCCTTTAGTTGGCATAAACTTCAAATCACACAGATCGCTATAAATTAACCCTAAAGGTTTTGTATTTCGATCAATTGAGTGAAATGAATTTTTCGCCAACTTGGCCTCAACACAAATCTCACACTTGCGAATTTCTTCCAAGTTGAGTTTAGGAATATATCTCAGATTAGACAAGTTCTTTAATGACTTATAATTTATATGCCCTAATCTAGCATGCCACAAAATAGGAGACTCAAGCAAATAAACAGAAGATTTTCCTTTATTTATAAGCTTCGGGTACAAATACACAGACTTTTTATCTACCACTGCAACATTGGCTTTAAAAAGTCCATCAACAAGATAATCCTTTCCCACATACATCCCTCCCTTAGTAAGTACAAATATATCTCTTCATTTAATTCACCATTTAAGAATGCAGTCTTGACATCCATTTGATGGATATCTAAGTTATGCAATACTGCAATTGCAATCAACATTCGAATGGACGTTATTCTTGTTACTGGTGAATAAGTATCGAAGTAGTCAAGTCCTTCTTTTTGTCGATAACCCTTGGCTACTAATCTAGCCTTGTACTTATCGATAGATCCATCGGGCTTTAATTTTCATTTGAAAATCCACTTACACCCAATTGGTTTACTGCCAGGAGGCAAGTTTACAATTCCCTAGTATGATTACTTAGTATGGATTCTATTTCGCTATTTATAACTTCTTTCCACATTTGTGCTTCTGGGGTTGACATAGCCTCTTTAAATGTTTGAGGCTCGCTTTCAATAGCGTATGCTATGAAATCTGGACCAAAAGATTTTGAGATTCTAGATCTCTGACTTCTTCTTGGTTCAGTTTCTGTATTAACAATTGGTTCCTCGGGGTTTTCTTCCCTGAACGCCATCTCGTGTGTTCTTTTCCCAGAAGTCTTATCTGCTTCCCGTTTGTATGGAAAGATATCTTCAAAAAACACAGCATCTCTAGATTCGATAATCATGTTCACATGAATATCTGGTATTTCTGATTTATGAACCAGAAATCTGTAGGCACTACTATTCAAGGCATAGCCTATGAATATGCAGTCCATAGTTTTTGCTCCCAACTTAGTCTTTTTAGGTAATGGTGCCAGCACCTTTGCAAGGCACCCCCACATTTTGAGGTAATGGTAGGAAGGTGTCCTTCCATGCCATAACTCAAATGGTATAAGACCAAGTTTCTTGTGGGGTACTCTATTTAGAATATAATTTGCAGTTAATAGAGATTCCCCCCACAAGTTCTGCGGAGCTCCAGAACTTACGAGTATGGAATTTACCATCTCCTTCAAAGTTCTGTTCTTCCGTTCAGCAATTCCATTTTGCTGAGGAGTGTATGGTGCTGTAGTTTGATGGATTATACCAAAATTAGCACATAACTCACTAAAATCATTTGATTCATATTCTCCACCTCTATCGGATTTTAGAATTTTTATTTTCTTGTTGAGTTGATTTCAACTTTGGCTTTATATGTTATAAACATATATATTGCCTCATCCTTACTGTTTAAAAGATACACATAACAGTATTTTGTACAGTCATCAATAAAAGTAATGAAATACTTTTTACCGCCTTTAGTTGGCATAAACTTCAAATCACACAGATCGCTATAAATTAACCCTAAAGGTTTTGTATTTCGATCAATTGAGTGAAATGAATTTTTCGCCAACTTGGCCTCAACACAAATCTCACACTTGCGAATTTCTTCCAAGTTGAGTTTAGGAATATATCTCAGATTAGACAAGTTCTTTAATGACTTATAATTTATATGCCCTAATCTAGCATGCCACAAAATAGGAGACTCAAGCAAATAAACAGATGATTTTCCTTTATTTATAAGCTTCGGGTACAAATACACAGACTTTTTATCTACCACTGCAACATTGGCTTTAAAAAGTCCATCAACAAGATAATCCTTTCCCACATACATCCCTCCCTTAGTAAGTACAAATTTATCGGATTCAAATACCATTCTAAATCCTTTCTTACTAAGTATTGATCCGGAGATCAAATTCTTGCGGATGTCTGGAACATGAAGCACATCGTTAAGAGTAAGCTCTTTCCCCGATGTCCACTTCAGGATGACCTTGCCCTTTCCTTCAACCTTTGAGGCTGCTGAATTACCAATGAATAGTTGCTTATCTTGCTCTAGTCTTTGATATTCTGAGAATAATAACTTCTTAGAGCAGATGTGCCGGGTAGCTCTAGTGTCTACCCACCAATCCTTATTATTGGTTGTCAGATTCACTTCTGACACTATAGCTGAAAGGCTTGGCGATTCATGGTTGGTCAAGTTCGCCTGTGGATGGCTCTTCTTGTTCTTCTTGAGACGGCTGCGACATTCATTCGCCTTATGCCCCTCTTTGTTGCAGATGTAGCAGGTTCCTTTGAAGCGCATGTTCTTTCCTTCTTGGACCTTGCCTTTGTACCCCTGGGAAGTCTTCTTCCGCTTTAAGCCTTTGGAAGTAGACGCTTTCCCCTTTGAGTCTTCGATCACATTGGCTTTTGCTTCGTAGGAGTTCTTGCTGCTCCTTTTCTCGGACTTGTGGTTGTCCTCCTCGATACGAAGCATCACAATGAGATCTTCCAACTTTAGCTCCTTTCGCTTGTGCTTTAGGTAGTTCTTGAAATCTCTCCACGTAGGTGAGAGTTTCTCCACGATAGTTGCAACTTGAAAAGTTTCAGGAAGAATCATATCTTCGGTTTCTATCTCGTGCAAGATAAGTTGGAATTCTTGCACCTGACTGATTACAGTCTTACTATCCACCATTTTGTACTCCAGAAATCGTCCTACGACGAACTTCTTGGTACCAGCATCCTCAGTCTTGTACTTCTTGTCAAGACTGGCCCATAACTTCTTTGCCGTTGTGATAGGACTGTAGATGTTGTAAAGAGAGTCATCCAGTCCATTTAAAACATAATTTCGGCAAAGGAAGTCACCTTGTGTCCAAGTATCGACTGCAAGGACTGAGTCCCGATCAGTTCCGGGTTCTGGTGGATCTTCCTATAGGAATTTGGTCAGATGAAGAGTGGTCAAGTAGAAGAGCATCTTCTGTTGCCACCTCTTGAATTTGTTCCGTCAAACTTTTCTGGATTCTCCGGCGTCGGGTTAGGAAGTGGAGTAGGCATCAAAGCTTGGAGCTGCATGTTTGGTGTCTTGCTTGTACATCTTGATTAGTCTCAGATATTTTCTGCAAGTTCAAGTAGAACAGAAGTAAGAAACTTCAATAGGTAATTGTCTTAAGATTGTTGGTTTCTGCTTAACAGGAATCAATCTGACAACTAATCAAGATCACTGAGATATCAACAATCTAATTGGCCAGGTCGGCAAATATCAGGTGGGAGGTTTTCCGTTCAATAGAACGTTCCTTAATTTAAGAACCACCTTTCAATTTCCTTCCTTGGTTAAACACCTATTAGACTGAATCTAAGTCAGTCTCGATATACTGAATATCAGTATATCCCCTGTATAAAGAATTTAATTCACTTATACAGTGTTTGGAGTGAGGTACGCTTAGAGCGAATCTCCTTAAGACAATTACGTCCCCCGCACCGGTGCTAACGGGATAATGGACGCTGGTCTCCCAAGATACAACACTCCTTCACGGTATTTGGATAGCACTACCAAATCACCGTACGGTCGAACCGTAGTCAACCAATACCTTCACAGGATCTTTGAAGCTGCGGGACAAGGACAATTTCGAATGAATATTTGCCTTTACTTTGGAGTAGCACCCACTGTTGAGGACGAAGGAAGGTTGAAGAATATTCTTCTTCAGAAGTACCAGATTCAGACAACAATTCTATAAAAGAATCTGTTGAATTTTCTGATCCCTCTTTCAGAACGAATTTTGCAGAATCTCCTTTGTAAGTCGCTTCGGAAACCGAGTTACGGATTTCCCACTTCTCGTTGGAAGTCGCTTCAGAACTCCACTGCCAGTTCAGAATTTGCTTTAGAATTCTGAGAGATAGAGAGAGATTGTTGTTGGTGTGTCTGAGAAAGGGAAACGGAGCGCTATTTATAGCGCTCCGGGAGGGGCATTCTCGTCCGCTAAATCCCAACAGTTGCAGCGGTTCTCCCAACAGTGGCAGCGGTTCGGACAGAACCGTCGCAACTGTTCGGTTCAAACCGCCCAACCGCACAACGGTCCAGCTGCCCAACCGCACAGACGGTTTTCAGACATCCGTTGGCGGGCGGTTCGGATCCGTTCGCAGACATCCGTTGGCGGGGCGGAGCGGGTTTGGTTCGGGTAGCGGAGCAACCCATACCCTTGAGACCCGATTCAAAAAGAAACAGGCCAGGTAGGGAACCCGAACCTGGACTCAGACCCGAGCTCGAGTCCGGCGCCGGCCGGCCGCCAGCGGCGGCGCGCGCGCATGCACGCATGTGCGAGCATAGTTCCCTCTTTTTCGCGCGCGAAAACTCCAAGTACCCAAAGGGCACGCCCTTTGTTCTCAATTTTCTCTATTTATACACCACAAACATCCATCCCATGGTCAATGTGGGAGTAAATGCTTTTAGCTACCTTTAGTCCCATTTTGGTTTTGAATTAGGCAATCTTTAGACTTGAATATCTCATTCATTCGAAGTCGGAATTGAACATGTGAATATACCACGTTCATCCCCAATGGAAGGAGAACACACTCCAACCATCATCCAATTGATTCGATCAACGGATCTTGCCATAATTCAGCTCAAAGATTCGCTTTTATATTCTTCAATTCCAACAGAACTAAATCAGTGAAACTCAGATGGGAAAGAATTAGCATCTTTGATCAGTCCATCATCTGAATATATGCCTAAAATGGTTAAGTATTATTTTTTGAAAGCTATAATCTAGTAGTAAGAAAGATTATCTGTTTGTTAGATCAGGTTCAGTGGTTACTGGTTATAATTAAGCAACTTCAACTCAATGGTTAACTATATGGCATGCAGGAAACAAAATATTTCTGAAAGTAATCTATTCCTCTGTGCTTTGGCTTTGGGTTTCTTCGTGTGTTTACTTTGTTGTTGTTATTGTGTGCAGTCTTTGCTATGTGGAAATAGCTAGATGAACTTTCAATGTACAGATTTTCCTCAGCATGCAGGTGAGGCCAAGGATTCCAACAAAAAAAGACATTGAATTCTACTGAAGGTACCTTTTCTAGCACAGTTTAAATTTTGTGCATCAGATAATTAGAAATTACTTAGCTAGTCGTATCCTCTGGGTTTATTTTTATCTTTCTTATTTTCTTGTTTGAGATGAGGATAATTCTTAATCATCAATTTCATGAAGATAAACGATGTTTTTTCTCACATATATTTTTCTTTAATTCCGTGTTTGTTTTTCTCTAGTTCATGCAGGCTGCAAACAAGGAGGATGAACTAATTTGATTGGACTTGGATCGCTGCTGTTTTTTTTTTTTTTTTTTTTTTTTTGTGGTTAAAGAGAAGTGGTCTTGATTTTGAGGAATATAGTAATAACAAAGAACAACAAGGGAAAAGTGAAGTTTATCCCCATTATGAGAGAGAGAGAGTTATTTTTTGGTGCTGCAGTTTGTAACCAAGAGGATACTTGTATTTTTTGTATTTGATATATTTTTTTGATATAATTCCACTGGACTTCGAGCTCCTTAGTTCCCCCTTTTCTTTTTCTCCTTTTCTTTTCTTTTTTTTTATTTTTTTTTATATACTTGATATTTTTATACATTTGATATTAATACTGAAGACTTATGTTGATATAATTTCATGTAAAAATTCCTCAGGGTCATACACTCAATTTGTTTTCTTGGAAGAGAGAAGAAGAGAGGCTCTCGTCCCTCTTCCAGTGTTTGCTTTTCGGAGAAAGAGGCTCTCTTCTTCCGCTGAGCGAGCACGGTGCTGAGCTGGGGAGCACGGGGATTATGATAAATTAATGCTTTTTTTATTCTCTCTTCATCAGGCACGTTTATTGTCACCCTCAAAAATGATAAAAGCCCCCATGGATTAAGACACCCTCAAAATTGATAAAAGCACCATCAAATATTTTTAAAATGGCCAAAGTGCCCTTCTTCTTCTCCCCCTTCTCCGGTGACCCCCTCCCCTTTCTCCGGCGAACCCCCCTCCTTTGCCGACGATCACCCCGAATTCCTCCTCCATCCCCGGCCTCCCTCCTCCTCCTCCCCTCACCTTTGGCGAACCCCACCTCCGCCCCACTCCTCCTCCACCTCCCTCCCACTTCTCCCCCAACTCCCCCCACGCGCCCCCACCCCGCCCCTCCCCGGCCTCCCCCGCGCCTCCCCTCCCCCACCCCTACCCCGTTCCCCCCGGCATGTTCGGCTTCTCAGTCTTAGGACGCTCATCGTCATTAAACTCCTCATCGTTATGATTGCTGCCAGTGTCATTGGTATTCTGGTTAGTCAGGAGTTGAGCGAGCATCTGCTAGATGTTATTCAAGGCTTCTTACTGAGTCCTGAAAGTCTGCTCTTGTATCTCCATCCGCTGACGGAGGTCATCATTGATTGAGGCGGAAAAATAATAAAGAAATAGTTAAAATTAGAAAGTCTTAGCCACGTCTCAATATAACCGTGTAGTAAGGGCTAGACGGGTCGATCCACAGGGAAGGATGCGATGGAAGCTTTTCGGAATGAATTCTCTTACAATTAGCTTGTAAAAGAAAAAATTATGATTGTAAGCAAATATTTTAGATAGAAAGAATAAGCATAGCCAACTAATCATCTACCACAACCAAACACTAGTCTATCAAAACACTAGTCTATCAAGAATAAATATCATATTGAACCTATAAATATTAACCCTAGATTATTGCTTTAAATCCAAGAAAGAAAAGTAAGAAAGAGATTAAACCCTGTTGGCAGCACAC
Organism: Agave tequilana; assembly: GCA_038442645.1. Lineage (NCBI taxonomy): Eukaryota > Viridiplantae > Streptophyta > Magnoliopsida > Asparagales > Asparagaceae > Agave > Agave tequilana. The sequence continues at coordinate 140,373 of JAVJIF010004872.1, read as the reverse complement.
TAGATAAAACTAAGCATTGGTTTATCAAAGTCCCAAAGTATAGTTTAAGAAAAGCAGTCTTAACATTAAACCATCAAAGCATCCAAGTATAAACCAAGAATAATTATTAAATAGTATACCCTAAGCCAATTTTAACTTAATTAATGACTAGTCTTCAAGAATTATTTACTTACCCTAGGGTTCTTAACATGCATAGAGTTCAATCAACTTATCTTCATAGATCTAGGTTTTACTTGGTGGAGAGATTAGCAAGCTACTAAGAAATTACTTACACATAATTATAGTTGAATTTAGCATCTTATTATAAAATAGATGAAACTAAAATAAAAGAAACACAAATTAAAAAAAGCAAAGAGATTGAAAGAAAAAATGACCTTTTATTAAGTCTGTCAGCAACTCAGTACAAAGCCTTCTCCTTTCTTCAACTCTTCTTCAAGGTAAAAAGAACTATAAAAATACAAATAAATTCGGAAAGAAAGAGGATCTAAAAGAAACCCTAGACTTGAGCTTCTGAGAGCTGCCCTTCTTCTATTGCTCTGCAGGGGTATTTATAGGAGAAAACCAGAGGGATAAGAAGCGTATGAAGATAGGAGGAGCAAAATATTTTTGAATTTGAATATCCTTCTATCTCCAAACTTGTTTTGACTTATCCGTAGAAATTCAATTCTAAACTGCAACTTGTTATTGTGTTGATCGCTGAACATGGCTTATCATACGACTGAATTGGAAAGTGTGATCAACATAAGAGTTGTAGTACTTCAAGACTTCTTTCTGGAGCATCTTGAATCATTTTCTATAGAGAAAGTTATGATTGAATACTAAAGAGTGTCTAGTCTGAATCTGAATTAAATTCAGATTTTCTCTCTTTTATCTTCATCTTGTGGTGCAAGCAATCTGATTCAAATAGAAGTCCATCTCTATCTTTATTAGGATGATGAATCATCTTGTTCTATTTTTTTCCTCTTTAAATTTGAATAGCAATCAAGAGTCCTATTTTATCCTTCCTCCTCCTCCCCTAGATTTTAAATTAATAATTTAAAACCCAAGTTTAGATTAGGTTAGATAAAATAGAAACTTCTAAATTACTAAAATAAATCATACATGTGGGATTGCAGAATTTTTGGGCTTTTGGGCTTCATTTATTTACTTTTTAATTACTCAAGGCCTGCACAATATTAAACAATAAAACGTTACATAACAGTGCTTTATACAAGAATAAGTAGGGAAATATGATGATAAATATGCACATTTGAGTACCTATCACACCCCCACACTTATCTTTTTGCTCGTCCTCGAGTAAAACTAAAAAGAAAAAGGAAAAGAAAATAAAAACTAAGTTATGCTAACTCACTTTCGTAGGAATCATGATTACACTTAGCACGTGTAACAAGCCGTTAAACCTCTAAGTTGCCCTTAGAGGACGAGTGTTATCTCGTGAGGGTTTTCAGTAGATTATACCCACAAAATCCATAAAAGAAGAAAATTTTAGTGATTAAAAAAAATTTTATTTTGAAAAAGGAGAGTAATATTTGAAGTATATTTGAAGAAACTAAGCAATCTATAAGTTTTAGGATTATCATTTTTATTCATTCTTGAACTTAATCTCTATACAATAATTTGTTATCAATTTTAGGTAAGGATTAAAATTGAATTTTTATATATAGTTTCTTTTGTTACCCTGAGTCATACGCATCATTGTGATTGTGAATCTTTACTATGGATTCTTTAACTTGTACTCTCATGCCTCTTTATTATTATTATTATATATATATATCGGTATATTTTTTTTAATATGTGTAACTCATCTAATTTTCTTTTGTATAAGTATCAAGGCTTCTTGAGACCCTCATACCTAACTAATTGACTACTAGATGTGTTAGTGCATATACAGATAATATTTCTTAATTTTCTTAGGCTTTCTAATTGACCCATGTAGCGAGCCTAAGGTCGGTGGCTCCCAAACCGGTCAGTTTTAGGGCACCGGGTGAGAAAACACCCCCACGGACTTAAGCACTCGAGTGAACTAGGCCACAAAATAAAGGACTTTATTTATAAAATCACCTTTAGGCGTGAATACTTATGCTTCTTGAGACATATGTATCCAGCTTAATTAGTGAATTTTTTTATTTATATTATTATATTTTTTATATGGCACAAGAGTCTTTGTCTTAAAATCCTAGATGTGTAAGTGTATTAGGTATGCACATTTCATTAAGGTAAAAATCAAGACTAATTACTTATTCAATTTTTCTTCCTATACTTAAAAATCTAACAATTTATTTTATTTTGATCAAGTTTTTAGAAATCCTAATCATGATTTTCTTAATTCTTAAGATTAACTTAGATTTCTTTCAAAAGATAAGTCAAAATATTGTTTCTTTTTTCAAAAGTTTTTTTAAAGTAAAAAAAATGTTAATAATTTTTTTATTTTTAAAAAAAAGGAAAACCTAAGTTATGTTAGAACCCTCCCCCCATACCTATCTTATGCATTGTCCTCAATGTATGAATTAATGCATAGATGCATGAAAAAGAAGAAAGGGCAGGAAAATATTACCTTAAGGTGGTGGTTCTGGTGGTGGTCTGATTGGTCCACGAAATGCGATCCAATCGAATTTGTGTGGAGTTCGACGGAACCCACCAGAAGCTTCTCTATTATAACCCACTAAAATGATGTATGTATGAATGATTTTTATGACTAATTTTATCCCATCTAATTTTAAATTTCACAAATAATTTCGGAATCAATTTTATAAACACCCTTGTCCCAAAATAGAGTGTGAAAAGATGGAATAATTGAATTGGACTTAGAAAGTACGGGAACTAATACCGACTTAGAAAAGTGACTTAGGTCAAGTAAAGATTCAGGAGTCAAGATTGGTTCAGGAAGTGGGGTCCAAATCAAAAAGTTGAAACTCAAGTCCACATTCATTTTCCAACAACAGAATGTGACTTAATATTGGTGATTCAAGTTCAAGATTGATAGGTGTGGGAACCAAAACTGACTCTAAAATATTACTTAAGTTGGGTAACAAAACATGAGTCAATATTGATTCAAGAATTTGAACTGAATCACAAATTTGAGAATCTAGGTCACATTTCTCATTGAGTTCAATTTCATAATAATGAGAACTTGCCAAGTTGTCAATGGGATGTTCAAAAGTATGAAATTGGTCAAGTTCAATATGATGATCATAAAAGATTAGCGATTCAATTTCATGATGAATTGGCACAGGATCCAATGTTGACTGGGGAAAAAGATTGAAATCAGGTGAAGACACTAGAGTCATTATTGAATCAAGAAGTAGAATTGAATCACCAAGTTTAGGTTCAGGGTCATATTCATTTCAAGTTCAATTTCAGGAAAGGGATAACTTGCTAAAATATCAATTTCGTTTTCAAAATTTGGGGTTTAGGCAAATTCAAATGGTTGTGCTGAAATGGAATCTTGTTTTTCAAAACAAGATGATTCTTTGGCTTTAACAGAATGGTTAGCGACATCAGAAATGATCAAAGGGTGAGAATGGAGAGTTTGGACCATTCTATCTATGCCATGATTATGAGCGATTTGAGCCTGAGTCATGGCTTCAAGTAGCTTTTCATAGTCGATTGGTTCATCGTTTTGTTGTGATTGGACTTAAAAAGATGAAGTTTTGTTTTGAAATTTGTAGTGAAATCGTGAGTCCGTCAGAATTTGTGATTGTTGCTTGCACTCACGCATACTCATTTTCAAGATTGATGGTTTTCTATTTTGAACAGGTGAAACTGAGTATGAATCTTAGAAATATTGTGGACAAGGTGGATAAGGAGGACAAGTTGGTTGAAAATTAGACTCGGGAGAGGTGAATCTCATTGACTCTGTGAAGAGTTGAAATTATTTTGAAAATTATGGTCATAAGATTGGGGACATGGGTGATATTGATTCGGATAAGACCACTCCGACACACTAGGTTGGTTAAAGTTATGATATGCCGGGTTGGTAATATCTGAAAAAGAGGTCGGGGTGTAATATAAATTACCGTTAAAATTGGAAAAATTGTTGTTATAAGTCATATCACACAAACAAAGAAAAACAAACAAATAAGCAAACAAATAAAAAGAAAAAATCTAACCTAAGTCAGGGTAAACCTGAACCTAGCGACTCCTAACTTTAGACTGTCTTTCGGAGGTATATTGCCGACCTTAACTACAAGTTAATCGGCCAGGTAGGTGGCAAAGTTGGTGGGAGGTTATCCGTCAAAGACGTTCCGTAATTAAGTAACCACCAACTTTCGGGCTTTCGACCCTTAATCTCCTTCCTAGACACCGATTTGGCAAGAGTTAATTTCGAACAACTTACTCCTTCAGCCAATCTCCTAATGAGTCTGAGTTAACCTAAGGCCAGCGTCTAGTCAATTTTTATTTTAGGGTTAGGGTTGTGAGTGTAACGGAGATGATTTGTGGGTCAAGGAAGGGTAATGACGTCCTCACCTTATCTTGTTTATGGGTTTTGCCCTTAAAGTGATTTAGTGCACGTGTAAAGCAATAGACAAGTATTCACTTAAAAGCAGTAAATTAGTCAAGGGTGCTTCTCAGTCTATATGCAATGCGAACGTACCTTGTCGTCAGTACTCTTCAACAGAAATTAAGAAATTTAAGTAGACACATGCCTATGATACAAGAGTCTAATTTTTTTAAATTAGTCAACTAATAGGTTACTGTTAATTAATTAGCAGTATGCATGGTGATCACAGAGAAAAATTATCAAAGAAGTAAAGAGGACTTTACAATTTGCAGCAATCTGCAAAAGATCAATTAGTAGTGATCTACTAATGTCGCGGAAATGCTGCAACTGCCGCGTTTGCGCGGCTATTCAGAAGGCTCTGTTGCTCTGCCTTCTAGGGCAGAGGCACAGAGTAGCTATATGTCCTTAGTTGCAGCTAGTTGTCCTATTATCAGATCCTGCAAACAGAAAGAAAAATAATTAATTTTTTTTAGAGAATATCGTATCGTACCCTCCCCGGCAAAGGCGCCAAAATTTTGATTGAGACGGAAAAATAATAAAGAAATAGTTAAAGTTAGAAAGTCTTAGCCTCGTCTCAATATAACCGTGTACAAGGGCTAGACGGGTCGATCCACAGGGAAGTATGTGATGAAAACTTTTCGGAACGAATTCTCTAACAATTAGCTTGTAAAAGAAGAAATTGTGATTGTAAGCAAATATTTTAAATAGAAAGAATAAGCATAGCCAACTAATCATCTATCACAACCAAACACTAGTCTATCAAAACACTAGTCTATCAAGAATAAATATCATGTTGAACCTATAAAGATTAACCCTAGATTATTGCTTTAAATCCAAGAAAGAAAAGTAAGAAAGAGATTAAACCCTGTTGGCAGCACACTAGATAAAACTAAGCATTGGTTTATCAAAGTCCCAAAGTATAGTTTAAGAAAAACAGTCTTAACATTAAACCATCAAAGCATCCAAGTATAAACCAAGAATAATTATTAAATAGTATACCCTAAGCCTATATTAACTCAATTCATGACTAATCTTCAAGAATTATTTACTTACTCTAGGGTTCTTAACATGCATAGAGTTCAATCAACTTATCTTCATAGATCTAGGTTTTACTTGGTGGAGAGATTAGCAAGCTACTAAGAAATTAGTTACACATAATTATAGTTGAATTTAGCATCGTATTATAAAATAGATGAAACTAAAATAAAAGAAACACAAATTAAAAAAAAGCAAAGAGATTGAAAGAAAAAATGACCTTTTATTAAGTCAGTCACCAATTCAGTACAAAGCCTTCTCCTTTCTTCAACTCTTCTTCAAGGTAAAAAGAACTATAAAAATACAAATAAATTCAGAAAGAAAGAGGATCTAAAAGAAACCCTAGACTTGAGCTTCTGAGAGCTGCCCTTCCTCTGTTGCTCTGCAGGGGTATTTATAGGAGAAAACCAGAGGGATAAGAAGCGTATGAAGATAGGAGGAGAAAAATATTTTTGAATTTGAATTATCCTCTTATCTCCAAACTTGTTTTGACTTATCCGTAGAAATTCAATTCTGAAGTGCAACTTGTTATCGTGTTGATCACTGAACATGGCTTATCAAACGACTGAATTGAAAAGTGTGATCAACATAAGAGTTGTAGTCCTTCACGTCTTCTTTCTGGAGCATCTTGAATCATCCAATTTGAGTTTTTATAGAGAAAGTTATGATTGAAATACTAAAGAGTGTCCAGTCTGAATCCGAATTAAATTCAGATTTTCTCTCTTTTATCTTCATCTTGTGGTGCAAGCAATCTGGTTCAAATAGAAGTCCATCTCTATCTTTAATTAGGATGATGATTCATCTTGTTCTATCTTTCTCCTCCTCTAGATTTGAATAGCAATTAGGAGTCCTACTTATCCTTCCTCCTCCTCCCCTAGATTTAAATTAATAATTTAAAATTCAAGTTTAGATTAGGTTAAATAAGATAGAATCTTCTAAATTACTAAAATAAATCATGCATGGGATTGTAGACTTTTTGGGATTTTAAGCTTCAATTGGGCTTCATTTATTTACTTTTTAATTACTTAAGGCCTACACAACATTAAACAATAAAACGTTACATAGCAGTGCTTTATAAAAGAATAAGTAGGAAAATATGATGATAAATATGACAATAAATATGCACTTTTGACTACATATCAATCATAATTGCTGTCGGCCATGTTAGCAGACACAAGACCCGTCCGCATGTAGCTAATTATGGCAGAAGAGGCATACCGCTGGCTTCCTCCTCATCATCCGGCTATTGGAAAAGTTTTCTCAATAGTGTAGGCGACACGGCTCTAGTTGACGAAGAAGGTTGACCATGATCATAGGGTATTGCTACCCTAGAGCTACTACTCTGGAAGGCGCCCTCTTGGTTAATCAGAACCTGACTCAAGCCGGGGTTGTAATCAGAGTCCAGGGAGCTGGCTGGAGGAGTGAAGCTTCCTCGGCTCCGTCTTCGGGATCAGAAAGGATCCCTCACTCTGCTTACTATGTTAACAGAGGCGGCTGCAAGATGGGTCACCTTCATTGCCTTCTTCTTCCGGGTCTTGGTCTTCTCAACAGTCTGGGCCAATATTTGGTCGAATACCGATCGATAACTTAGAGTAGCGGTTGTTTGGACCTTTCCTATGCAACAATAGATGGAGTGTACCTTCACAAGTTGACACCCCGCTTGTCCGCACTGGGACGGCGAGATGTGAGCAAGTTCCTCTGAACAAAGCTTTCACTTGGTGCTCAGGTAATCTCTTAAGTCTGTATTGATTGGACCCAACCGATCCATTACAGAGACTCGAGAAGATTGGAAGTTAGCCCTGTTGGGCTGAGAAGCCTTAGGCTTAACCTTAAAGGCTTTCCTCTTGGTTATAGGCGAAGCTAAGATAGCTTCACCTGCAGGAGTAGCTTCGCCTTCGCAAGGCAAAGCTACTGCTTTAGTTCTGCTCTTAGAGGCGAACTTAGCTCTTTTGTGCAGAGCTTTTCCCGCAAGCGAGGTTAGAAGAGCCTCGATGTTAGAACTCACTAGTGCTTTACCTCTAGCCTCGCAGAAGAATTTTTTAGCACTTGGTGCTGAGAGCGACGCTGGATCGGTGACGCTATTAGCACACGCGAGTGCTTTGATTTTAGCCTCGCGTGCGGCGAGCTTAACACTGCCTACCAGCGTTGTTAAGGCAAGCGGGGCTATAGTATCCTCGCTATGAACACAGGGTGCTTTAGCTTTAGCCTTGTGGGACAGACAAAGCTGAGGAGCAGAGGGAGTCTTGTGATCCAAGACTATCTTAGCTTCATGCGAAGCTAATTCGAGAGAGGCAATAGTGGATTTAGCAACCCACTTAGCCTTGGCAAAGACTATTTTAGGCTCACATAGAACCTTTAAAGGCTCGCACACAACTTTAGTACGTTGGTGCGGGGCTAACTTAGTCCAAGTTGGGATTGTGGCAGGCTCGTGCAGAGCCAGTTTAGGCTCGCAGGGAGCTTGTTTAGCCTCGTACGAGGCAGAATTAGGTTCGCAGAGAATCTCAGTAGTCTCAACAGAGATTTGCTTCGCAGAAGTAGCTGAGGGTACTTTGGCTATATGCTTGCGCACATGTAGGGGACTTCTGTTACCCCTAGAAAGAAGTTATTCGAACTTCTCTTAGTCAAAGTGAATGACCAATATTTTAGCAATAGACCCGAGGGTCTGATCGTCGCATTGAACCACTTAATTCTCAGCAGTGGAGAAATAGGTCCCCAACGGAGGCGTCATCTTGTTTTCCATTGAATATGCGAAAAAACTTATAAAAGGGTTATAGAAAATTACAAGTAAAAAAGAAAAATTACAAGAATCTTCTACTGAGATTTCTGGGAAAGTGTGCCGGTGGGAGTTTGATTAGCGCACGATCACTTTGTCCCGTTGATAATGCGATCGATCAGTCTTCGAATACTATTGCCTGGGAATTCCTTCTCGCCTGATTCCAGAGATTCCTTGAAAGAGGAAGGTCTTAGAGTATTAACACCCTGAACTTAGAGAAATAATTCTCTGGAGCTTCTGGGAAATAAGGAAAAATTAGCCTGACTAGCTCTCTCGATGCCTTCAGCTTTAACTCCGATGCTTCGTGTACTCTCTCTTTCATTGCCTCCTCTATTCCTTCTCTGATTGCATGCCTCGAGCTCATTCTCAGATAAGCTATTTATAGGATCTGGAGGGGTGTAACTGCCCCTAAAAATCAGCCATGACTGACAACAGTTAGTTATCCTCGCGTTAGAAGCTGTTTTGAGCCTCACGCGAGGCTATAACGCCCGCGCGAGGCTAAATGTGAGCCGCATGCGAGGCTAGACAGGCTCATGCAAGCCTAAAAAATAGCGTACTGACCTGGCCATTTAATAGACTTCGAAATGATTGGCTAAATGTGAGTCGTATGCGAGGCTCAAGAGCCTAAAAAATGGCAAGTTGACCCAGCCGTTTCACTGAACGTGGGGCGAAGTCCGCCCACTTAAAGTGGGTGGATATAACCCTCACTTAAGGTGGCATTAACCCCACTAACGTAGTGGGGTTAGCCCACTAAATACTAGGTCAAAGGTTTGACCTGGCCAACCCTCACATAGAGGTGTAGAGGCCTCATGCGAGGCTGGATTTAGCTCCACACGCGGGCTGGATTTAGCTCCGTGCGCGGGACTAGAAGCTGTTAATCAGAGCTAAAATCTCATTGAGGCTAGAAATTAGCCCTATGTGTGGAGCTTTAGACGAAGCTAGTATTTAGCTCTTTGCTGAGTTTTGAAGGGCTTCAAGGCGAAGTTATAATTTCAAAGACTAGCAAGAACAACAACTTGATCAGATCGTGTGAAGGGAGAGGAGTCTTCATCTACGATCTCCGTCCTAAATTCAACAAGGATATTCTCGCTCGATGCGATGATATACTCCCATTGGCCAGTCTTTGCGACTTATTAAACAACGAAGGAATGGGGCAGCCTGTTCCTAAATTGGGCAAAGGGTGTTACACTACATACCAATTTTCTCTTGAGATCATATTCCATTCAAGGATATTGAACCATCCTTGTCGAGTTCGTAACGCTGAGAACACAACAATGTTCTATGAAAAGAGTTTTCTTTATTTATGAGCTTTAGGTACAAATATACAAACTTTTTTTTATCAACAACAACAATATTGGCCTTAAAAAAGCCATCAAAAGATAACCCTTGCCCACATATACCCCACCCTTAGTAAGTACAAATTTATCAGATTTGAAAACCATTCTAAAACATTTCTTACTAAGGATTGAAACAGAGATCAGGTTCTTGCGAAAATCTGAAACATGTATTAAATCATTCAGAGTGAGTTCCTTTCTAGATATCCATTTTAGTATAACCTTTCCCTTTCCCTCAACCTTGGAGACGGCTGAGTTGCTATGAATAGTTGTTCGTCATTCTCTAGTTTTTGATATTCAACAAATAATATATTCTCAAAGCAGATGTGCCGGGTAGCCCCTGTGTCTACTGACTAATCGTTATTGTTGGTTGTCAGATTCACTTCTGATACTGTAATACCCCGTTTCCAGAATACGTACTTAGTTGCGTATTCAGCTTTTCGATCGTATTTTTCGATTTACTTTTTGTATTTAACCGATTTCACTTTCAAATATCATTTTCCAATATACTAGATTTTCTAGGATTTTCTGGATTTTTCCTGAATTAAAATAAATTTCTTCAAAACCGGTGTCGACCAGTGTCGCTGATCGATTCCTGGAATTTTAATTCTCAAACAGTTAGGAATTTCTAGATGGTCCTTTAGACTTTATTTCTTAGAATCATATTCCTACTTAAATACTTTTTCTGAGAATTTTATAAATTTATGAAAACTCCAACGGAGTCGGTAGATAACTGATTCCGGGATTTTTAGTTTTAAAACTATAAAGTATTTCTTAAAAAGGATTTCACTATTAGTCTTCATATATTATTATTGATTTTTGGTAAAATTTACGAGTCGTTCCGAGATACTTGAATTTCGGACGATTTCGGTATTTTCCGAAATGTTTTCCGCATACTTGATTTAAACCTAGGAATCCATGTTTTCAATATTTTCAATTCCAAGTTAGAGTAAATATCTTCCTTATGAATTTCTTTCCATTTTTCCTTTTCCTTTATTCCTCTTTCTCCACAACCACAAATTTTTCCCATTTTTCTAAAATACAAATCTCTTCCAAAAATTTCAACTCCACACAATTTTCTCACCTACTTCCTCATTAAAATCCCACTCATTCTCTCTCCCCATGGCCGGCCAAGTGGCCAAGGAGAAGGACACTCATCTCACCCCCCTATTTACACAAAACCCCCTCTCATTTCCTTTAATTGCATCTCCTTTACAAAAATCTAACACCTATATAAACAATCCCTTTACATTCTTTTCCCTTTTTCTTCATTTTCACCTAAGTGTTAGCCCTCACCAAGAGATCTCTCCTCCTTCTCAACCTCAACCCTAGCTCCAAGAACCACCTCAAGGACTTCATCCCCACCTCAAGCAACTGATTTGGAGCTTGGATCGTAGCTCTTTTCGTCGCCAAGGATCACATAGGTGCCATTTGACGACCACACTCTTCCCGGACTCGTATAGCTTCAATCGAACCTTTCCAAGTGAGTATATCTACTCACCAAGACTTGTGAACTCCTTTGTGTACTTGTGTTGACAATTCATGTTCCCTTGAGCCATAAAAATCACATTTTTAGACCCTCAAACAAAACCCTAGAAATCTGTTCTGTTTGCTGTTTTCCCACGATTAGTCGACTAGACCTAGGGACTAGTCGACTAATCCACTGTAGTTGAAACTTAACCTTTCTGATTTCACAGTTTTAGTCGACTAGGCCAGATTTCCAGTCGACTCCTGTTTTCCTGAAATAAAACATCAACTCTCTGTATCTCAGACTTAGTCGACTTAGGTGTCCATTAGTCGACTAGTAGTTCCCTGTTAGTCGACTACCCTTACAACCCTAGTCGACTAACTTTCCCTGAAACAGAACCCAACTCTCTGTTTCCCAGTTTTAGTCGACTCACCCAGACTAGTAGTCGACTTAAGACCCCTATTAGTCGACTAACCCTTCCACCTAGTCGACTAATTCTGACTGTTTGACTTGGTTGATTCTGTTCTGAATTTGGATCTTATTGTTGAAACACGTGTGACATATTATTCTTGTTCTTGCTTCTTAACTGGTACTACATGACATGTTACTTGATAGACATTATCTCATATTACTTCATGACTTGTTACTACATATCATAGCTCCATAACTTGTTAAAATGTGAATATCACCACTTATCATGCCATCACTTGAACCAAGCATGATACACTTGACTTTTGCATAAATGGACCAACTTACACATGGGTCGGGGGAAAACATGCGGATATCGATATGTGTTCGTGTTTACAGTGGCTTTTAGGAATGTTGTGCAACTCATGTTCCGGTCTGACCTGCGGGCCTCCAGGGGACCGAGGGGAGTGCTTGCTCCCTCTATTACTGGTACCATCATGTTAAGGGCATACATAAGTCCCTCCTGTTTAGCCTAGCGGCTGGCTTCCGTCACCAAGCAACGGAACAATCCTGGACCGTTATCCCGGGCATGTACGGGGTCCACTGTAAACATAGTTCGTCGATACAACCGCTGTTTCCAATAACAACCTTGCTTTACTAGGATATGGATCTATGTGCCCTGGGACGCTGGGTCACATAGCTAGATATCACAGTAAGACAAGTAATAATAATAAGACGTTAACTGTAGATTCATTGTATTAGGATTTTATTTCTTCATGCTTTTCATACTTATTAGTTGATATTCTTTATAATTGTTTCCTCTTTCCTTATTCATGTCCCTTAGCCACTTGGCTATAGTTTGTTTATTATTATATGTCTTGACTCCTTGGATTTGCACATTCAGATTCCGAAGCTTGGAACGAAGTGGAGCCATCCACAGAGGACCAAGCTTACTTTAGCGAGCAGGCGGACTAGTTCCAGTCCTTCGTGCCAGACTTACCTTTTGACTCACGAGATTCTCTTTCTACTTGTGAGCTTTTTGTATACATATTTGTATATATTTCTTTTGGACTTGGTTATGATGTAATACACATGTATTGTGTAATACTTTATATATCCTGTGATAACTTTGTATGTGTACTCTTTATGTTGGCATATGTATTGATACCACGCTTGTCGCGTACTCCGTTTCTTGTTGTACTTTTTGCTTAGCGTATATACGTGTGGGGCAATTTCTGGCCTACGTATATACGTCGCAGTGACGTCCCCGTATCCGTGGAATCGGGGCGTTACAGGTTGGTATCAGAGCCTAGGCTCTCACACCTGAAGTACAATCGAGCGGCAAATTTTAATAATTTGCTGGTGCCAACTACAATATACAAAGTTATTAAGTCCTTCTTGATTCCTTCCTTGATTCATTCCCTTGTATCCTAAACTCCTTCCAATTGTTTTCAAATTCCAGTTTTCTATTCCTAACTCGGTATGGAGCGAAGGACGGGCCGTAACCACTCGGGGCAAGCATCGAATGGACCCACAGGGGAGAATGTGGATATTTTGAGGGTCATTCAGACCATGATGGAAAACCAGCAGCAGCAGACTGAGCTCCTCAGGCAAGAATTGGCAGCACCGAAGGAACAAAGGCCGGGAAATGTATCGGACTTCAGGAGGCTGCAACCAGCCATCTTCACGGGAGGCGAGAAACCATTGGATGCTGAACAATGGTTGACGGATACCACAGATCTGCTGAATGCAGCCAGGGTACCAAAGGAGAACCAAGTTGAGGTCGCCAAGATTCAGTTGAAGGATATAGCCAGAACTTGGTGGCTAGCTGAGGAGGCCAGACTGGAGAAGCCTGTCACCTGGGACACGTTCTCCAAGAGTTTCTACAACAGATTCTTCCCTGCTACTGCTCAGAAAGATATGGAAGAGCAGTTTATCAGGCTTCAGCAAGGGAGCAAGTCCGTGGACGAGTATGCTGCAGAGTTTCTTAGATTGAGCCGCTTTGCTCCGTACATGGTGACGGATGAGGAGAAGCGGGCAAGCAGGTTCCAGCAGGGTCTGCAGATGGACATACAAGTTTTCCTGATGCCCCAGCAGTTGAAGACTTATTCGGAGGTTCTCACCATAGCTCGAGAAGTTGAGCGTGGGCTTGAGAAGAAGAGAGTTGACCAGATGGGGAACCAGGCCATGAAGAGGCCATTTGTACCAATGGGAAGAGGAGGCCCATATAGAGCAGCGAAAGTTCAGAGGCAACCTTTCAGGCCAGCTCCTTACCAGACGGCCCAACCAGTTTCTTTCTGCAGTTATTGTCAGAAGCCAGGGCATATCCGACAGAATTGCCGGAGGGCAAATGGGTTGTGTTTGGTGTGTGGATCACGAGATCATTCTATAGAGGCTTGTCCACACAGGAGATTGGGGGTAGCCAACCAGACTTTGCCAGCACTTCCAGGACCCAATGGACAGAGAGTGCTGCCAGGGCCACTTGGGCAGAGGAATCAGGGACCAGTGATGAGGAGAGCTCTTCCCCTTCCGCCACAGCATGTTGCTCGCCCAGTCCAGAGAGGAGCCAGGACTGCAGCAGGGCGTGGTAGAGGTCAGGCTTACACTCTTACGGCAGAAGAGGCTGAGGCTTCAGAGGAAGTGATAACAGGTAACATCAGAGTTCATTTAAAACCTGTCCTCGCTCTCTTCGATTCAGGTGCATCCCATTGTTATATCTCAGACCATTTTGTGGCTTTGCATTCTATACCTGTTAAATCTTTAGACCACAAATGGGAGATTAGTACAGGGAATGGGGTAGTCATATCTTCTAGAGTTTGTGCTGATTGTCCAGTAGAACTTTGTGATAAGATCTTGGCCATAGATATGATCGTACTAGACACCAAAGGGTACGACGTGATCTTAGGCATGACCTGGCTCAGTCAGTACTATGCAGTGATTGATTGTAGGGAGAGGAAGATTAATTTCAGGATCCCTCTTCAACCGGAGTTCCAATTTAGTGGAGAGGTGAAGTCTACCAAGGGAAAGACTCGGCTGACTACTTCGGAGGTTCAGAAGCAGAAGGTACCAGTGTGGGAAGAATTCCCAGGGGTGTTTGCTGAGATCTCAGGACTGCCACCTGAAAGGATGATCGAGTTCTCTATTGACACAGTTCCAGGAGCAGCTCCTATATCCAAGGCTCCATACAGGATGGCACCGACGGAGTTAGAGATTTTGAAGAAGCAGCTACAAGAATACTCGGACAGGGGATTGATTAGGCCGAGTACTTCACCATGGGGAGCTCCAGTGCTGTTGGCGAACAAGAAGGATGGTGGTAAGAGACTTTGTATTGATTATAGGGAATTGAACAAAGTTACCATCAAGAACAAGTATCCTTTACCCAGGATTGATGATCTGTTTGATCAGCTTCATGGAGCCCGTGTATTCTCTAAATTGGATTTACAGTCGGGTTACCATCAGCTGAGGGTGAAGAAGGAGGATATCCCGAAGACGGCATTCAGGACCCGTTATGGCCACTATGAGTTTCTAGTTATGCCTTTCGGAGTCACCAATGCCCCTTCAGTTTTCATGGATTTGATGAACCGAGTGTTCTCGCCCTATCTGGATCAGTTTGTTGTTGTTTTCATAGATGACATCCTGATCTATTCAAAGAACAACAGGGAGCATGCAGAGCACTTGAGGATTGTGTTGCAGACTCTCCAGCAGGAGCAGCTTCATGCTAAGAGGAGCAAGTGTGATTTCTGGTTGGACAGCATAGCTTTCCTTGGACACATAGTTTCAGCAGAAGGAATTTCTGTTGACCCCAGCAAAGTCCAGGCAGTGAGGGATTGGCAGATTCCGAGGACAGTGACTGAGATTAAGAGTTTTCTTGGACTAGCCGGATATTACAGACGCTTTGTCCAGGATTTCTCTAGGATTGCAGCTCCATTGACCAGGCTCACCAGGAAAGGGGAAAGGTACATATGGACAGAGGAGTGTACTGCAGCATTTGAGCAATTGAAGCAGAGGCTCATTTCAGCTCCAATCTTGAGGACTCCCTCAGGTAGAGGAGGGATGGTCATCTACAGTGATGCATCAGGTAAAGGCCTGGGGTGTGTGCTTATGCAACATGGTCATGTTATAGCATATGCATCAAGGCAACTGAAGACTCATGAGCGTAATTACCCAACTCATGACTTGGAGCTAGCAGCTGTGGTATTTGCATTGAAGATCTGGAGGCATTATCTTCTGGGAGATAAAGTGTTGATATACACTGATCACAAGAGCCTCAAGTATATTTTCTCGCAGAAAGAGTTGAATATGAGGCAGAGGAGGTGGCTTGAATTGATGGCGGACTATGATATTGACTTGCAATATCATCCAGGCAAGGTCAATACAGTTCCAGATGCACTGAGCAGGATGCCAGAGAATAGAGTGCTTGTCCAGCTCACTCAGCAGAAGGAGTTGATTCGAGACTTCATCAGATTGGACTTGATGTTAGTTCGAAGGACTGAGAAGGCAGGACAGTTCATGACTTTGCAGATTCAGTCAACATTGATAGATGAGATCAAGGAAGCTCAAAAGGAAGATCCCAGATTACAGACATTCCGAGCTCAGGTAGAGGCTGGATTGAGGACTGATATCTGTATTCATCCAGATGGTGCCTTATATTTTGGTAGCAGGATTTGTGTCCCTCAAGGTGAAGTTAGACAGAAGATTTTGGCAGAAGCACACAGTTCAGCATATTCCATCCACCCAGGGGGAAACAAGATGTATCAGGACTTGAAGAAGCAGTTTTGGTGGAATGCTATGAAGAGGGAGATAGCTCAGTTTGTATCCAAGTGCCTGGTGTGCCAGCAGATAAAGATAGAGCATCAGAGGTCAGCTGGACTTCTACATCCTTTGCCGATACCCGAATGGAAGTGGGAGCACATCACTATGGATTTTGTCACGGCATTACCTCGTAGTCCTAAAGGTAATAATGCTGTGTGGGTAATCATTGACCGTCTCACCAAGTCAGCTCACTTTATACCATTCAGGGTGGGACAGTCAACGGAGGTCTTGGCAGACAAGTACATGAAGGAGATAGTTCGTCTGCATGGAGTTCCAGTCAGTATTGTTTCAGATAGAGACACCAGATTCAGATCCCATTTTTGGGAGAGTCTCCAAGAAAGTTTGGGGACCCGTCTGAAATTCAGTACATCATATCATCCTCAGACAGACGGGCAATCTGAGAGGACTATCCAGATCCTTGAAGATATGCTAAGGGCCTGCATGATTGAATTCCAGGGATCTTGGGAAGACCATCTTCATTTGGCTGAATTTTCTTATAATAACAGTTACCAGGCAAGTATCAAGATGGCACCATTTGAAGCATTGTATGGAAGGAAGTGTAGGTCACCGATTTGTTGGGATGAAGTCGGTGAGAGGGACTTTTGGGGCCAGAGATTCTGATTCAGACCACAGAGAAAGTTAGAATCATCAGAGACCACCTCAGGGCAGCACAGAGCCGTCAGAAGAGTTGGGCTGACACACAGAGAAGGCCATTGGAGTTCCAGGCAGGTGACCATGTGTTTTTAAAGATATCACCTACCAAGGGAGTTATCCGGTTCGGTACTCGTGGAAAGCTTAGTCCGAGGTACATCGGCCCATTCGAGATCTTGGACCGTGTGGGAGATGTATCGTACAGATTGGCTTTACCTCCATCTTTGGAGGGAGTGCACAATGTTTTCCACGTATCACAGTTGAGGAAGTATGTAAAGGATGATAGTCATATTTTGGATCATCCGAACTGGAACTACAGCCAGATTTATCATATCAGGAGCAGCCGATGGCCATTTTGGATAAGAGTGTGAAGACACTGAAGAACAAGGCTATACCATTAGTGTTGGTGTCTTGGAACAGACATGCACCGGGAGAAGCCACATGGGAACGGGAGGATGTTATCCGAGAGCGTTACCCTCAACTCTTCACATCTTGATTTGGTAAAAACTCTTTCCTTCTATTCTTTTCTACTGTTATCTTTCCTCTTATCCTTATCTATCTGTTACCTTTCCTGTTACCTTTCACCTTATGAAATTTCGAGGACGAAATTTTTGTAAGGTGGGTGGATTGTAATACCCCGTTTCCAGAATACGTACTTAGTTGCGTATTCAGCTTTTCGATCGTATTTTTCGATTTACTTCCTGTATTTGACCGATTTCACTTTCAAATATCATTTTCCAATATACTAGATTTTCTAGGATTTTCTAGATTTTTCCTGAATTAAAATAAATTTCTTCAAAACCGGTATCGACCAGTGTCGCTGATCGATTCCTGGAATTTTAATTCTCAAACAGTTAGGAATTTCTAGATGGTCCTTTAGACTTTATTTCTTAGAATCATATTCCCTACTTAAATACTTTTTCTGAGAATTTTATAAATTTATGAAAACTCCAACGGAGTCGGTAGATAACTGATTCCGGGATTTTTAGTTTAAAACTATAAAGTATTTCTTAAAAAGGATTTCACTATTAGTCTTCATATATTATTATTGATTTTTGGTAAAATTTACGAGTCGTTCCGAGATACTTGAATTTCGGACGATTTCGGTATTTTCCGAAATGTTTTCCGCATACTTGATTTAAACCTAGGAATCCATGTTTTCAATATTTTCAATTTCCAAGTTAGAGTAAATATCTTCCTTATGAATTTCTTTCCATTTTTTCTTTTCCTTTATTCCTCTTTCTCCACAACCACAAATTTTTCCCATTTTTCCAAAATACAAATCTCTTCTCCAAAATTTCAACTCCACACAATTTTCTCACCTACTTCCTCATTAAAATCCCACTCATTCTCTCTCCCCATGGCCGGCCAAGTGGCCAAGGAGAAGGACACTCATCTCACCCCCTATTTACACAAAACCCCCTCTCATTTCCTTTAATTGCATCTCCTTTACAAAAATCTAACACCTATATAAACAATCCCTTTACATTCTTTTCCCTTTTTCTTCATTTTCACCTAAGTGTTAGCCCTCACCAAGAGATCTCTCCTCCTTCTCAACCTCAACCCTAGCTCCAAGAACCACCTCAAGGACTTCATCCCCACCTCAAGCAACTGATTTGGAGCTTGGATCGTAGCTCTTTTCGTCGCCAAGGATCACATAGGTGCCATTTGACGACCACACTCTTCCCGGACTAGTATAGCTTCAATCGAACCTTTCCAAGTGAGTATATCTACTCACCAAGACTTGTGAACTCCTTGTGTACTTGTGTTGACAATTCATGTTCCCTTGAGCCATAAAAATCACATTTTTAGACCCTCAAACAAAACCCTAGAAATCTGTTCTGTTTGCTGTTTTCCCACGATTAGTCGACTAGACCTAGGGACTAGTCGACTAATCCACTGTAGTTGAAACTTAACCTTTCTGATTTCACAGTTTTAGTCGACTAGGCCAGATTTCCAGTCGACTCCTGTTTTCCTGAAATAAAACATCAACTCTCTGTATCTCAGACTTAGTCGACTTAGGTGTCCATTAGTCGACTAGTAGTTCCCTGTTAGTCGACTACCCTTACAACCCTAGTCGACTAACTTTCCCTGAAACAGAACCCAACTCTCTGTTTCCCAGTTTTAGTCGACTCACCCAGACTAGTAGTCGACTTAAGACCCCTATTAGTCGACTAACCCTTCCACCTAGTCGACTAATTCTGACTGTTTGACTTGGTTGATTCTGTTCTGAATTTGGATCTTATTGTTGAAACACGTGTGACATATTATTCTTGTTCTTGCTTCTTAACTGGTACTACATGACATGTTACTTGATAGACATTATCTCATATTACTTCATGACTTGTTACTACATATCATAGCTCCATAACTTGTTAAAATGTGAATATCACCACTTATCATGCCATCACTTGAACCAAGCATGATACACTTGACTTTTGCATAAAATGGACCAACTTACACATGGGTCGGGGGAAAACATGCGGATATCGATATGTGTTCGTGTTTACAGTGGCTTTTAGGAATGTTGTGCAACTCATGTTCCGGTCTGACCTGCGGGCCTCCAGGGGACCGAGGGGAGTGCTTGCTCCCTCTATTACTGGTACCATCATGTTAAGGGCATACATAAGTCCCTCCTGTTTAGCCTAGCGGCTGGCTTCCGTCACCAAGCAACGGAACAATCCTGGACCGTTATCCCGGGCATGTACGGGGTCCACTGTAAACATAGTTCGTCGATACAACCGCTGTTTCCAATAACAACCTTACTTTACTAGGATATGGATCTATGTGCCCTGGGACGCTGGGTCACATAGCTAGATATCACAGTAAGACAAGTAATAATAATAAGACGTTAACTGTAGATTCATTGTATTAGGATTTTATTTCTTCATGCTTTTCATACTTATTAGTTGATATTCTTTATAATTGTTTCCTCTTTCCTTATTCATGTCCCTTAGCCACTTGGCTATAGTTTGTTTATTATTATATGTCTTGACTCCTTGGATTTGCACATTCAGATTCCGAAGCTTGGAACGAAGTGGAGCCATCCACAGAGGACCAAGCTTACTTTAGCGAGCAGGCGGACTAGTTCCAGTCCCTTCGTGCCAGACTTACCTTTTGACTCACGAGATTCTCTTTCTACTTGTGAGCTTTTTGTATACATATTTGTATATATTTCTTTTGGACTTGGTTATGATGTAATACACATGTATTGTGTAATACTTTATATATCCTGTGATAACTTTGTATGTGTACTCTTTATGTTGGCATATGTATTGATACCACGCTTGTCGCGTACTCCGTTTCTTGTTGTACTTTTTGCTTAGCGTATATACGTGGGGGCAATTTCTGGCCTACGTATATACGTCGCAGTGACGTCCCCGTATCCGTGGAATCGGGGCGTTACAGGTTGGTATCAGAGCCTAGGCTCTCACACCTGAAGTACAATCGAGCGGCAAATTTTAATAATTTGCTGGTGCCAACTACAATATACAAAGTTATTAAGTCCTTCTTGATTCCTTCCTTGATTCATTCCCTTGTATCCTAAACTCCTTCCAATTGTTTTCAAATTCCAGTTTTCTATTCCTAACTCGGTATGGAGCGAAGGACGGGCCGTAACCACTCGGGGCAAGCATCGAATGGACCCACAGGGGAGAATGTGGATATTTGAGGGTCATTCAGACCATGATGGAAAACCAGCAGCAGCAGACTGAGCTCCTCAGGCAAGAATTGGCAGCACCGAAGGAACAAAGGCCGGGAAATGTATCGGACTTCAGGAGGCTGCAACCAGCCATCTTCACGGGAGGCGAGAAACCATTGGATGCTGAACAATGGTTGACGGATACCACAGATCTGCTGAATGCAGCCAGGGTACCAAAGGAGAACCAAGTTGAGGTCGCCAAGATTCAGTTGAAGGATATAGCCAGAACTTGGTGGCTAGCTGAGGAGGCCAGACTGGAGAAGCCTGTCACCTGGGACACGTTCTCCAAGAGTTTCTACAACAGATTCTTCCCTGCTACTGCTCAGAAAGATATGGAAGAGCAGTTTATCAGGCTTCAGCAAGGGAGCAAGTCCGTGGACGAGTATGCTGCAGAGTTTCT
This sequence comes from Agave tequilana, assembly GCA_038442645.1. NCBI lineage: Eukaryota > Viridiplantae > Streptophyta > Magnoliopsida > Asparagales > Asparagaceae > Agave > Agave tequilana. Next base: position 119,291 of record JAVJIF010004872.1, on the reverse strand, counting down.
TAGATTGAGCCGCTTTGCTCCGTACATGGTGACGGATGAGGAGAAGCGGGCAAGCAGGTTCCAGCAGGGTCTGCAGATGGACATACAAGTTTTCCTGATGCCCCAGCAGTTGAAGACTTATTCGGAGGTTCTCACCATAGCTCGAGAAGTTGAGCGTGGGCTTGAGAAGAAGAGAGTTGACCAGATGGGGAACCAGGCCATGAAGAGGCCATTTGTACCAATGGGAAGAGGAGGCCCATATAGAGCAGCGAAAGTTCAGAGGCAACCTTTCAGGCCAGCTCCTTACCAGACGGCCTAACCAGTTTCTTTCTGCAGTTATTGTCAGAAGCCAGGGCATATCCGACAGAATTGCCGGAGGGCAAATGGGTTGTGTTTGGTGTGTGGATCACGAGATCATTCTATAGAGGCTTGTCCACACAGGAGATTGGGGGTAGCCAACCAGACTTTGCCAGCACTTCCAGGACCCAATGGACAGAGAGTGCTGCCAGGGCCACTTGGGCAGAGGAATCAGGGACCAGTGATGAGGAGAGCTCTTCCCCTTCCGCCACAGCATGTTGCTCGCCCAGTCCAGAGAGGAGCCAGGACTGCAGCAGGGCGTGGTAGAGGTCAGGCTTACACTCTTACGGCAGAAGAGGCTGAGGCTTCAGAGGAAGTGATAACAGGTAACATCAGAGTTCATTTAAAACCTGTCCTCGCTCTCTTCGATTCAGGTGCATCCCATTGTTATATCTCAGACCATTTTGTGGCTTTGCATTCTATACCTGTTAAATTTTTAGACCACAAATGGGAGATTAGTACAGGGAATGGGGTAGTCATATCTTCTAGAGTTGTGCTGATTGTCCAGTAGAACTTTGTGATAAGATCTTGGCCATAGATATGATCGTACTAGACACCAAAGGGTACGACGTGATCTTAGGCATGACCTGGCTCAGTCAGTACTATGCAGTGATTGATTGTAGGGAGAGGAAGATTAATTTCAGGATCCCTCTTCAACCGGAGTTCCAATTTAGTGGAGAGGTGAAGTCTACCAAGGGAAAGACTCGGCTGACTACTTCGGAGGTTCAGAAGCAGAAGGTACCAGTGTGGAAGAATTCCCAGGGGTGTTTGCTGAGATCTCAGGACTGCCACCTGAAAGGATGATCGAGTTCTCTATTGACACAGTTCCAGGAGCAGCTCCTATATCCAAGGCTCCGTACAGGATGGCACCGACGGAGTTAGAGATTTTGAAGAAGCAGCTACAAGAATACTCGGACAGGGGATTGATTAGGCCGAGTACTTCACCATGGGGAGCTCCAGTGCTGTTGGCGAACAAGAAGGATGGTGGTAAGAGACTTTGTATTGATTATAGGGAATTGAACAAAGTTACCATCAAGAACAAGTATCCTTTACCCAGGATTGATGATCTGTTTGATCAGCTTCATGGAGCCCGTGTATTCTCTAAATTGGATTTACAGTCGGGTTACCATCAGCTGAGGGTGAAGAAGGAGGATATCCCGAAGACGGCATTCAGGACCCGTTATGGCCACTATGAGTTTCTAGTTATGCCTTTCGGAGTCACCAATGCCCCTTCAGTTTTCATGGATTTGATGAACCGAGTGTTCTCGCCCTATCTGGATCAGTTTGTTGTTGTTTTCATAGATGACATCCTGATCTATTCAAAGAACAACAGGGAGCATGCAGAGCACTTGAGGATTGTGTTGCAGACTCTCCAGCAGGAGCAGCTTCATGCTAAGAGGAGCAAGTGTGATTTCTGGTTGGACAGCATAGCTTTCCTTGGACACATAGTTTCAGCAGAAGGAATTTCTGTTGACCCCAGCAAAGTCCAGGCAGTGAGGATTGGCAGATTCCGAGGACAGTGACTGAGATTAAGAGTTTTCTTGGACTAGCCGGATATTACAGACGCTTTGTCCAGGATTTCTCTAGGATTGCAGCTCCATTGACCAGGCTCACCAGGAAAGGGGAAAGGTACATATGGACAGAGGAGTGTACTGCAGCATTTGAGCAATTGAAGCAGAGGCTCATTTCAGCTCCAATCTTGAGGACTCCCTCAGGTAGAGGAGGGATGGTCATCTACAGTGATGCATCAGGTAAAGGCCTGGGGTGTGTGCTTATGCAACATGGTCATGTTATAGCATATGCATCAAGGCAACTGAAGACTCATGAGCGTAATTACCCAACTCATGACTTGGAGCTAGCAGCTGTGGTATTTGCATTGAAGATCTGGAGGCATTATCTTCTGGGAGATAAAGTGTTGATATACACTGATCACAAGAGCCTCAAGTATATTTTCTCGCAGAAAGAGTTGAATATGAGGCAGAGGAGGTGGCTTGAATTGATGGCGGACTATGATATTGACTTGCAATATCATCCAGGCAAGGTCAATACAGTTCCAGATGCACTGAGCAGGATGCCAGAGAATAGAGTGCTTGTCCAGCTCACTCAGCAGAAGGAGTTGATTCGAGACTTCATCAGATTGGACTTGATGTTAGTTCGAAGGACTGAGAAGGCAGGACAGTTCATGACTTTGCAGATTCAGTCAACATTGATAGATGAGATCAAGGAAGCTCAAAAGGAAGATCCCAGATTACAGACATTCCGAGCTCAGGTAGAGGCTGGATTGAGGACTGATATCTGTATTCATCCAGATGGTGCCTTATATTTTGGTAGCAGGATTTGTGTCCCTCAAGGTGAAGTTAGACAGAAGATTTTGGCAGAAGCACACAGTTCAGCATATTCCATCCACCAGGGGGAAACAAGATGTATCAGGACTTGAAGAAGCAGTTTTGGTGGAATGCTATGAAGAGGGAGATAGCTCAGTTTGTATCCAAGTGCCTGGTGTGCCAGCAGATAAAGATAGAGCATCAGAGGTCAGCTGGACTTCTACATCCTTTGCCGATACCCGAATGGAAGTGGGAGCACATCACTATGGATTTTGTCACGGCATTACCTCGTAGTCCTAAAGGTAATAATGCTGTGTGGGTAATCATTGACCGTCTCACCAAGTCAGCTCACTTTATACCATTCAGGGTGGGACAGTCAACGGAGGTCTTGGCAGACAAGTACATGAAGGAGATAGTTCGTCTGCATGGAGTTCCAGTCAGTATTGTTTCAGATAGAGACACCAGATTCAGATCCCATTTTTGGGAGAGTCTCCAAGAAAGTTTGGGGACCCGTCTGAAATTCAGTACATCATATCATCCTCAGACAGACGGGCAATCTGAGAGGACTATCCAGATCCTTGAAGATATGCTAAGGGCCTGCATGATTGAATTCCAGGGATCTTGGGAAGACCATCTTCATTTGGCTGAATTTTCTTATAATAACAGTTACCAGGCAAGTATCAAGATGGCACCATTTGAAGCATTGTATGGAAGGAAGTGTAGGTCACCGATTTGTTGGGATGAAGTCGGTGAGAGGGGACTTTTGGGGCCAGAGATTCTGATTCAGACCACAGAGAAAGTTAGAATCATCAGAGACCACCTCAGGGCAGCACAGAGCCGTCAGAAGAGTTGGGCTGACACACAGAGAAGGCCATTGGAGTTCCAGGCAGGTGACCATGTGTTTTTAAAGATATCACCTACCAAGGGAGTTATCCGGTTCGGTACTCGTGGAAAGCTTAGTCCGAGGTACATCGGCCCATTCGAGATCTTGGACCGTGTGGGAGATGTATCGTACAGATTGGCTTTACCTCCATCTTTGGAGGGAGTGCACAATGTTTTCCACGTATCACAGTTGAGGAAGTATGTAAAGGATGATAGTCATATTTTGGATCATTCCGAACTGGAACTACAGCCAGATTTATCATATCAGGAGCAGCCGATGGCCATTTTGGATAAGAGTGTGAAGACACTGAAGAACAAGGCTATACCATTAGTGTTGGTGTCTTGGAACAGACATGCACCGGGAGAAGCCACATGGGAACGGGAGGATGTTATCCGAGAGCGTTACCCTCAACTCTTCACATCTTGATTTGGTAAAAACTCTTTCCTTCTATTCTTTTCTACTGTTATCTTTCCTCTTATCCTTATCTATCTGTTACCTTTCCTGTTACCTTTCACCTTATGAAATTTCGAGGACGAAATTTTTGTAAGGTGGGTGGATTGTAATACCCCGTTTCCAGAATACGTACTTAGTTGCGTATTCAGCTTTTCGATCGTATTTTTCGATTTACTTCCTGTATTTGACCGATTTCACTTTCAAATATCATTTTCCAATATACTAGATTTTCTAGGATTTTCTAGATTTTTCCTGAATTAAAATAAATTTCTTCAAAACCGGTATCGACCAGTGTCGCTGATCGATTCCTGGAATTTTAATTCTCAAACAGTTAGGAATTTCTAGATGGTCCTTTAGACTTTATTTCTTAGAATCATATTCCCTACTTAAATACTTTTTCTGAGAATTTTATAAATTTATGAAAACTCCAACGGAGTCGGTAGATAACTGATTCCGGGATTTTTAGTTTTAAAACTATAAAGTATTTCTTAAAAAGGATTTCACTATTAGTCTTCATATATTATTATTGATTTTTGGTAAAATTTACGAGTCGTTCCGAGATACTTGAATTTCGGACGATTTCGGTATTTTCCGAAATGTTTTCCGCATACTTGATTTAAACCTAGGAATCCATGTTTTCAAATATTTCAATTTCCAAGTTAGAGTAAATATCTTCCTTATGAATTTCTTTCCATTTTTCTTTTCCTTTATTCCTCTTTCTCCACAACCACAAATTTTTCCCATTTTTCCAAAATACAAATCTCTTCCAAAAATTTCAACTCCACACAATTTTCTCACCTACTTCCTCATTAAAATCCCACTCATTCTCTCTCCCCATGGCCGGCCAAGTGGCCAAGGAGAAGGACACTCATCTCACCCCCCTATTACACAAAACCCCCTCTCATTTCCTTAATTGCATCTCCTTTACAAAAATCTAACACCTATATAAACAATCCCTTTACATTCTTTTCCCTTTTTCTTCATTTTCACCTAAGTGTTAGCCCTCACCAAGAGATCTCTCCTCCTTCTCAACCTCAACCCTAGCTCCAAGAACCACCTCAAGGACTTCATCCCCACCTCAAGCAACTGATTTGGAGCTTGGATCGTAGCTCTTTTCGTCGCCAAGGATCACATAGGTGCCATTTGACGACCACACTCTTCCCGGACTAGTATAGCTTCAATCGAACCTTTCCAAGTGAGTATATCTACTCACCAAGACTTGTGAACTCCTTTGTGTACTTGTGTTGACAATTCATGTTCCCTTGAGCCATAAAAATCACATTTTTAGACCCTCAAACAAAACCCTAGAAATCTGTTCTGTTTGCTGTTTTCCCACGATTAGTCGACTAGACCTAGGGACTAGTCGACTAATCCACTGTAGTTGAAACTTAACCTTTCTGATTTCACAGTTTTAGTCGACTAGGCCAGATTTCCAGTCGACTCCTGTTTTCCTGAAATAAAACATCAACTCTCTGTATCTCAGACTTAGTCGACTTAGGTGTCCATTAGTCGACTAGTAGTTCCCTGTTAGTCGACTACCCTTACAACCCTAGTCGACTAACTTTCCCTGAAACAGAACCCAACTCTCTGTTTTCCCAGTTTTAGTCGACTCACCCAGACTAGTAGTCGACTTAAGACCCCTATTAGTCGACTAACCCTTCCACCTAGTCGACTAATTCTGACTGTTTGACTTAGTTGATTCTGTTCTGAATTTGGATCTTATTGTTGAAACACGTGTGACATATTATTCTTGTTCTTGCTTCTTAACTGGTACTACATGACATGTTACTTGATAGACATTATCTCATATTACTTCATGACTTGTTACTACATATCATAGCTCCATAACTTGTTAAAATGTGAATATCACCACTTATCATGCCATCACTTGAACCAAGCATGATACACTTGACTTTTGCATAAAATGGACCAACTTACACATGGGTCGGGGGGAAAACATGCGGATATCGATATGTGTTCGTGTTTACAGTGGCTTTTAGGAATGTTGTGCAACTCATGTTCCGGTCTGACCTGCGGGCCTCCAGGGGACCGAGGGGAGTGCTTGCTCCCTCTATTACTGGTACCATCATGTTAAGGGCATACATAAGTCCCTCCTGTTTAGCCTAGCGGCTGGCTTCCGTCACCAAGCAACGGAACAATCCTGGACCGTTATCCCGGGCATGTACGGGGTCCACTGTAAACATAGTTCGTCGATACAACCGCTGTTTCCAATAACAACCTTGCTTTACTAGGATATGGATCTATGTGCCCTGGGACGCTGGGTCACATAGCTAGATATCACAGTAAGACAAGTAATAATAATAAGACGTTAACTGTAGATTCATTGTATTAGGATTTTATTTCTTCATGCTTTTCATACTTATTAGTTGATATTCTTTATAATTGTTCCTCTTTCCTTATTCATGTCCCTTAGCCACTTGGCTATAGTTTGTTTATTATTATATGTCTTGACTCCTTGGATTTGCACATTCAGATTCCGAAGCTTGGAACGAAGTGGAGCCATCCACAGAGGACCAAGCTTACTTTAGCGAGCAGGCGGACTAGTTCCAGTCCCTTCGTGCCAGACTTACCTTTGACTCACGAGATTCTCTTTCTACTTGTGAGCTTTTTGTATACATATTTGTATATATTCTTTTGGACTTGGTTATGATGTAATACACATGTATTGTGTAATACTTTATATATCCTGTGATAACTTTGTATGTGTACTCTTTATGTTGGCATATGTATTGATACCACGCTTGTCGCGTACTCCGTTTCTTGTTGTACTTTTTGCTTAGCGTATATACGTGTGGGGCAATTTCTGGCCTACGTATATACGTCGCAGTGACGTCCCCGTATCCGTGGAATCGGGGCGTTACAGATACCACAGCTGATAGGCTTGGCGATGCATGGTCGGTCAGGTTTTCCTGTGGCTGGTACTTCTTGTTCTTTTTAAAACGACTGCGACATTCATTCGCCTTATGTCCCTCTTTATTGCAAATGTAGCAAGTCCCTTGAAGCGCTTGTTCTTACCTTCTTGGTCCTTACCTTTGTACCTTGGGGCAGTCTTCTTCCGCTTTAAGCCTTTGGAAGTAGACGCTTTCCCCTTTGAATCTTCGATCACAATGGCCTTAGCTTCATAGGAGTTTATTACTCCTCTTCTGGATTTTTCTATTGTCCTCCTAAATCTTAAGCCTCACAATGAGATCTTTCAAGTTCAGCTCCTTGCGCTTATGCTTTAGGTAGTTCTTGAAATCTCTTCACGTAGATGGGAGTTTCTCCATGATAGTAGTAACCTGAAAAGTTTCAGGTAGAAACATACCTTCAGCCTCTATCTCGTGCAAGATAAGTTGTAACGCTTGCACCTGACTGATTACAGTCTTGCTATCCACCATCTTGTACTCTAGAAATCGTCCAACGATGAACTTCTAAGTACCGGCATCCTCGGTCATATACTTCTTGTCAAGACTTGTCTATAGCTTCTTTGCCGTTGGGTAAGGACTGTAGACATTGTAAAGAGAGTCATCCAGTCCATTTAAAATGTAATTTCGGCAATGGAAGTCACATTGTGTCCATGCATCAACTGCAAGAATGAAGTCCCGATTAGTGTCGGTTCTGGTGGATCTTCTTGTAGGAATTTGATCAGATGCAGAGTGGTTAGGTAGAATGATATCTTCTGTTATTACCTTTGAATTCTGTGCCATCAAATTTTTCTGACTTCTTCGACTTCAGGGTAAGAAGTGGAGCAGAAACCACTATCTGAATTTGCATGTTAGGTGTCTTTCTGATACTATCTTGATTAGTGTCAGACATCTTCAACAATTCAAGCAGTGTAAAAGTTAATTGATTTTTCGACCACTGATCTCTGTACATAAGTTAGTGCTCAGGTCATCTCTAACCGGTTGATTTGACGCAGACCGAGAAAAAAAAGGAAAAAAGGAAAGGGAGAAGAAAATCACATATTGCAATTGAAAATGTCTAACAACATGTGCTAAAAAAATCGACGAGTAATTGGTGTCAAAAGACGCTAATATAGCACGTAACGATTTTCTTTACACACGTGGCAGCTGAACCAACGCACACTGCTACCGCCCTCTGCGTATTTCGTGTTTAGTACCAAACAGCTGATGGAACCCTCGCCGTTCACAAGAAAAAGTCTTCGGTATGGATATCGTGGGCGGCCGTCCAATTCGGCAACTGGGAGCCACGGTTCAAAAGCCTCAGGAGTAGGCATACCGATTTCATTTCCTCGGTTCTTCATTTCTGGCAAATATCGCGCAATTTCAGGTAAAATTAAACAATTATATTTGTCTCTTAAATATTTGTATGTTTTTTGGGTAAATTATTCCGGTAAGTTCGTCTCAAAATTTTATTTTATTTTATTTTTTGGATTTTGGAGCTGAAATTTCTGTGAAAAGTAAAGGGTTTGAGCTAATTTTTGGGTTGACGCTGCTTAGTTTGTGTAGAGTGGAATATTGTTACATTCAAGTTTTTTTCCCCTTCTTATTTTATATATTGTTGTTGTTTTTGCATGCTGACTGATCTGCTTGAATTGAATTAGATCTGGAATTGGGAGGGTTGTAGGAATATTTACAGATTTTGATGACGCGGTTATAGGAAAAAAATCATTTAATTTGTTTGTCTAAGATCTTGATGAACCTTCTTGAGTTAAGGGGGGAAAATGGAAAGAAAAGATATGATAGTTATATTGATGGTAAGTATGTGTTTGAAGAAGAGCTAATAACCTTTGTCAGATCCTTTTTCATCTGCTAGTGACGAGGTTGGATTGAAATTAATTACTTGGATTGAAGCAGATCTGATTGGCTAACAAATTCTTGTGGCTAGTTTCAGTTCAGAATTTTAGTGGTGGTATCCTGCGTTCTATTGTAGTTTGATTTTTTTGTTTTATTGATAAGGGAATATTTAGGTTTCTCTCCTTTGTCTCTCAGGTTAGCTGTTTTGTGGAGGAGCTTGTTGTCTCTAGTCTTTATTTTCTTGTTAAGAATTGTGTGATACTTTGTTTTGTTTCTGATAGATCTATGATTTGTAAGTTTCTTCTTCTTCTTTTTTTTTTCTTCCATTGTTTGTTATATGTTTAATATTGTTGATGAGATTGATCGAATTTTTTGGCCTGATTTAGATCTGTTACTCTGAGTACTATTATGATTCTTGAGGATACATGATTAAATGGGGGGAAAAAATGAAATGTTTAATTTAGTTTGTAGAGGACACTGGTGGACTTCTTGGTTAATTTGATTCAGGTAGGAAGTTTAGAAGAGAGAAAGGAAGAGCCTGGTCTGTTTGTTTGCCCCAATTTTGGAAGAAGGAGCTGGAAAAAGGAATAGGAAAAGATTAGGGAGAAGAAGGGAGTGAAAGATATAGGAAAATTACAAAATTTTATTTTTATCTCGATCCTCAAGATCCAGTCGCTGCCCAGCTCAAAATTGAGTGCAAGGAAAAAGAGGAAGAGAGTAGTTGCATCTGATCTTGCTCGGATCTCTTCTCCTCTCTTCATTTTTTCTTTGGATCGAACCACACATAGGAGCTGACAGAAGAACCCCTCTTCATGGGTTCTTTCTTCAGCTGCGGCAAACAAGTGGGCCAGTAGCCCTTTTAGTAGAAGACCTGAATTCTATATATCTATGTGCAAAGTTTTTGGGACAAATTTATTTCTAGAAAATATTGTATTCATGTGTACCTATCTCGAACTTTCTGATTCCATGAGTCATAATTTTTCTTCTTTGCCTTATGTTTGTCCTTTCCTTTTTCTTGGATATGGTATTATTTTGATATTGAAGGAAAATTGGGAATCCATTTTACTTAAATATTTCCTTGAAATTACCGGTCTATGATCTGGTGGAGTTGTCACAGTGTAGCGTGCGAATTTTAATTTTTGCCGTCTACTCTTCTCATTCTTAGTGCAGATCATGCTTTTCTGTTCTTTTTTTTCAAGTTAATTTGTGTGTGTGTTTCAATGTAGATTTAGTTTGTAATGATATGAACTGGTTTATTTGGATTATAGTTATCTTCATCTGATGTTGTTTTTTTCATTGTAGACGTCTTTCAATATTCTTGGTTTGCTGCTTTTGCTTCATATATTTTCCTAAGCACCCATCTTATTGTTTGTATTATTTTCCATTCAATTTTTCTTTATGCTCGCCTGTAGAACGAGTTGGAGCTTCGTTTTACAATTTTAATTGTGTGTGTATAATATGATGCTGTGAACTGGTTGTTGATTTATTTGGCTTATGGTTTGCTTTACCTCTTGTTGTTTCTTCATTGTATATGTCTTTCAATATGCTCTTGTGTTGGCTTCCTGCTTTTGTTTCATATATTTTCTTATGCGACCATTTTATTGTTTGTCATTATTTTCCATTCAGTTTTTCTTTATACTTGCCTGTCGTTATTTTCTTCATTGTGTATGTCATTCAATATGCTTCTGTGTTGTTTCCTGTTTTTGTTTCATATGTATTCCTACGCACCCCCTTATTGTTGTTTCCATTCAATTTTTCTCTATACTTGACTGTAGAATAGGTGGGACTTTCCTTTTAGCTAAGTTTCTCTAGCGACTCTGTTGGCGTTTTGTCAAGTGCAACGAGCTTAAATTATAACTCAATTTTGACCGAGGCTCCGACAGAATAGAAGCTTTTCCGAAAAATAGTCTTTAAGCTACCTGACAAAGTGTGACTGGGTAAATTTATATTGGAGTTGGATTGAATCAAGGTCAAAATTTCTTGTAATTGGACTCTAGTTTATCAACAATTAGTTATGTATTTTAATCCATGCCTTGGAAAAGGTATTCATTCACATGATGCGGGAGAGAGTTAATTGCATCACTATTGAGTCAAATTCCCAAGTTTCCTTATACCTATCTAGGTTTGCTTGAGTTTGAGATACCTGGAGTGGTAGGCTTTGTACCTTCACTAATATATAGTGTTTTTTCTTAAGCAGTTTGAATCAACATGAGCCGACCTCATGATGCACAACGGACCTCCTTGCCATTTGGAAATCCCTTTCGGATGATCCTCCCCAAGGGGTCTTATCTATCGCCAAAGCTTCTTGCCCTACTTAGTTCCTTCGAGCAAAGTTTGGCAGAAAGTTTAAGGAAACTCAAGCCGAAGAATTCTTCAGATATCCTTAGCTTATCATGGATGGGGCATGCTATGGCAATGTTATCTGAGACACATGTTAACATCAAAACTTTGACAACCACACTTCAGTTCCCGGTTTCAGACTGGGATGAGAAATGGATGGACACGTATCTGGACAGCAGCGTGAAGTTGCTCGACATATGCAATGCATTAACCTCTGAGCTCTCACGAATGGACCAGACCCAGCTCTTGCTCAAATATGCCGTGCACATTTTGGCCGCAACTGGCACATCTCCTTCATCTGAAGAACTCAAACGAGTTCATTCATCTCTTCACGATTGGATGGAGGATATTCATTCCAGGAGTCCAAAGCTGGAGAACTGCTGTTCCATCTTACAAGAGCTTGCAGCGGCACTTCATTTGGTCAAAGTTAAGAACTCTGCCAAAGGGAAGGTGTTGATGAGAGCTTTGTATGGTGTCAAGGCTGTGACTATATTTATCTGTAGCGTCTTCACTGCAGCGCTATCAGGTTGCTCAAAGCCGCTGATAGATTTGAATGTTTCTGGTGAGTTCTTGTGGGCTGCGGCTTTTAATGACCTGCAATCTGGGGTGAATGAAGAAATTAGAAATCTGTTTTCACTTGGCAAGTCTGGAGCACTGAAAGAGCTGGAGGAAGTTAATGCTCGTGTGGAGAAGTTGCACAATGCAAGCATTGGCGGCCAAATAAAGGAAGAACAACCAAACAATGACACTAACAACGAGGAAGTGCTAACATTAAGAAAAACTAATGGCCAGGAGCAGCAGGAAGGATGGAAGGAGTCTTCTTCAGATTTGGCTAACAGTGCCGAATGTTTTGCTCGAGAACTCGATCTTCTTTCCAAGCAGCTTGAGGAGTTTTTTCATCTCGTGCTGGCAGGGCGCAATGCTTTGCTTTTTAGTCTTACGACCTCCGATGTACGGCATAAGGCTAAAGCAGATAAATTCAGGTAGTATTGCTCCTATTTGAGTTGTTATGTCTGTGTGAATTGCTCCTCTTATTGTCATACATCTAGTGCTTGTAGTTTGGGCTTTCAGAAGAAATATAAGATTTGTTGTGCCCCCTTGTGTTTGCCCTGTCACTTGTGTATTTCTTCGAGACTCTAGGAATGATGCTGATCCTGTGTTCGTTTTGATTCTTTTGATATGTTGGTTGTTGATAATGTGTGTGTTGGGAGATTTCCCGACACGATTGAGCGAACGGTCAATTTCGCACCACGGAGTTGAGGGGATCTGCATTATCGAAAGCCGATCAAGATTTTAACACAGAAAGCGAGTAAAGACAAAAGATTTTTATATAAAACTCAAATTGAAAAAAAATCACGGGAGGAGTGAGAGAATTCAATTTTGTGAAGAAGTTACAGTGAATTTTACAGTGTGGTTACAATCTCTTAGATTTCATCCTCTTTCTTGTTCGAGGAGGGGTTTATTTAGTGTATTATTGGCTTGGAGGTGAATGGAACGCTGGCGAGATTGACATAACTGCCTCGCTCTTCATGTGCGGGATTTTTATAACGGCTGTGATTGTGGGTGCTTGATTGTTGGATTGCCTGCCGAAAATTTTCTCAGTCTATAAATGCCCACGATGTTATGATCGTGGGGAAGTCGGGCTGCATAACTGAAGGCGAAATAAAGGAAGTATGTTGTTGTAGTTATTTTTCTCAGAGCAGAAGTTTCTGGAAAAGAGTGGACCTCGGGATGGTCAGAAGCATGAAAATTCTCTGGGTGGAGGTGTCCTCAGAAGGAGGAGCAGCCTCAGGAACAACTGAGTGTCCTCTGAGGGTGAGTGGTTTTGAGAACGGCTGAATGTCCTCGGAGGGAGGAGCAGTCTCAGGAACATCTGAGTGTCCTTGGAGGGAGGAGCGCTCTTGGGAAGGTGATCGACCTTTCTCAGCTTCGGGAAGATGTTCAGACTTTCTTCTCGGGACCGCAATGGGCCTGCCGGTATGTCGAGTTTGTTGCTTATTCGGGATGCTCCTGACGAGGTGTGACACATGTCGCGATCCTGATGAAGATCAAAATCTGACCACTACAGATGCCCCCTCCTTTGTCTCTTCCTTCTCGGCGTCTCTAAGAGAGAAGGAGGAGAGCAAACTAATTCGATATTCTAGAATGAAAACTCCTCTGAGTAGTCAGAGCATCCTCTGTACTTCGTGGGAGAGTAGTTGAGGTGACTTTTCGTGTTCTGAGCTCTTCTGGAGGTTCTCGGTATCGTCGGCTTTCGAGAAATTCTTGGTATCATTCTTTGGAAGAGTGATTGGAGGGAGTATGGATTTGCTGGTTCGGGAATCATCTCATAGATGTTGTTGCGGACGTTCGCTTTCGAAAAACTTTCCGATGTAGACGCCGGGACAGAGGATGTATCGAGTGATTGGAGGGAGTGTGGGATTGCTGGTTCGGGAATCGTCTCATGGATGCTGTTGCAGACATTCACTTTCAAAAAGGCTTTCCGATGTGGCTGCCAGGACAGAGGATGTATATGTGTTTCTTTTCAAAAACTCACAGAAATTTTGTATGATATTGTATTGCTTGTTAGATATAATCACATAATGTTGAATGGATTTGTAATGGGAATATTTGAAATAAAATTTATGCATGAATGAGATAGAGAGTAATTGTTTTAATCTTGCCTGTGTTGTTTAAGTGTTGGTTTGTTCGGAACTGGCTGCCTTTACAGACGGTTGATCAGCTTTCTGAAGACTTTGTCATGGAAGAACTTGGTGGTCGGGAAGGAAAACGGCACGGTTTCCGAGTGGGGAAAAATTCCATTTGTAATACCTGCAAATATTTCCTCCAAGTCGGGGGGGGGGGGGGGATCCCAGTTGCAGAGTTGGGTTCACATTAGCTTTCGAATGGGAGAAATCCCATCAACAGAGCTGCGAAGCCGATACCCTGAGAGGGGAAAACCCCTGCAACAGAGTCCAGACTCCAAGAGGGAGAAATCCCACAAAGGAGTGTTGTGGATGCTGGAAGGAGAGTCTGTGTTGCCGCCTCCGAGTGGAGAACTCCTGTCCCGATGTACTAGTATTGGTCCTGTAAAAAAGTAGCTTGAAGTGGGGATGCTACCCAGTGACAGATTGGACATGTCTACTCTGAGTTGGGGACCCAAATAAATTGGAGTGACGATCCGGTACCTCCGTGCAGGAGTAAACCCATTAGTGGAGTTGACCTCCGTGTAGAGAAAATCTCACAACGGAGCTGTCTCCCTAGTGGAGGTAATCCCATCATCAGAATATGGATGGCAGCTCGAGGGGTGGTGTCCCCCGTATCAAAATATGGATGGAAGGACTTGACGGAGGGAAATTACCGAGGGTTCATCTGCCTGTAGGTTTAGATGAGAGGAGCTCGTAGGCTAGTGTTTTTGCTCTAAGTGGGGGAAATCCCAGCAGCGGAACATTAAGCGGGGGCTATGAGAGGGAAAAAGCCCTGCAGCAGAGTGTGGGAGTCCGATTAGGGGAAATCCCATAGCGGAGGGTTTCGACTCTCGTAAGATAGTCGAGAGAGTGCCGTGGGCATGTCTGCGTTGACACTTTGGAGTGGGGAGATCCCATCAGCGGAATGTACAGACAATCCTTCGAGTGGGGGAAATCCCATCAGCAGAGAACTTTTAACCGCCTCCGAGTTGGAGAAATTCCATCATCAGGGCGTGTGGATGGATGGACTACCATGGATGGATGGATTGCCATGGATAGATGTACTGCAACAATTAAGAGCATAAAATAATATTTTATTCAAAAGTGGTGTACATAGAATAAGGAATGGAAAGAAGTATGTTCTGTAATCTGGAACTTGGATAGTCAATCGATTGCCTTGTACTCGGCGATCAAGTGATGTTCTTGAAAAGATTGAGTGTTTGGTTGTCCAGAGATACTTTGGGAGTGAGAATGTACTATTTGAGTAAGCCTTGCAGACGAGCTCTTCCAGGTACCTTCAGAGGGCCCAACAGTGGACGGTTTGGTGCCCTTTGCAGTCGTGGTAGGAACATTATTCCTCCGACCCGGGAAGCGAGGGATTGTGTTGGACTGGTCTCGGGCGTCTGACCTAGAATTGGTCTTTGATGGTTTTAAAGACCTCGTTGATCGGGAGCTTCAGCGGAGTGAATCGTTCCATTGACCTGTAGTCTCGGAGCGTATTTGAAGGGAGGATCGGGAGTGCTGCCTCTTATGAGTAGGTTGCCCTCGGTGTCGATCTTGAGCGTAGTCGGGAGCTTCGTGCGGAGACTTAGACTTCCCTCCACTATCGCCCGGAGTGAATGAAGGAAACCTTCATCGCCTCTTCAGCTGAATATAAGGCTGAGCTCGAAAAAGGACCTTGCTCATCTTGGCGACGTTGTGTTTCAGGAGGTGTTTGTACAGAGCATGCGTGACTTGCAGCTCGCTGATGAACGCGAGCGTGGAGACTTCTTTACCACAGTTGGAGACTTGGTTAGTTAACTCTATAAAAAATTGATGTATGACTTCTCCTTGCCTCGTATTGACAGAGAGGAGATAATGACTATTTCTCTTAGCTTCTTGACGAGAGGTATACTGGATGAGAAATGTCTCGATCACCGCCATGAAATTGTGGAGAGAGCGTGGTGGCCGGGAATAAAACCAGTCCGAGACTACACCTTTCAGGCTGGAGGAAAAAGTGAGGCTCATAATTGGATCATTACGGGAGTAGATTACCATCTTGTCCCTGAATTGTCGTATGTGTTGAATTAGAATATTTCTCACTTAGGAGTAGTAGTCAAAAGTAAGAGTCGAGAATTTCCTCGGGAACTCGCACCTTTGGATCTCTTCGGAGAGAGGAGAATCATTTACTTTTTCTATTGGAGGTGGGTGACCCAGGGACTTGGCCTCCATGATCCGCTTTTGGATCATCTCGTCGAGGACAGGGTAATTGGAAGACATGTCACCCCAGTTTGTGTTGGATTATTTTGGAGGACTGCAACTTGGTCCTGGAGTTGCTGGTTGAGCTGTCTTAACTTCTCTTACTCTCGGAAGATGTTCTCGCGATCGAGGGCCAACTGCTCCCGCTCGTGATTAGATTGCGCTTGTTGTTCCTTCATTTGCTCTCTCATCTCGTAGAGCGTCTGAAAGAGTTGGTCTTCGCACTGCTGTGAGGGCTGGATGCTGGCGACCAGCTCTTGTGGCGATGAGGAACCGTATCCTTGGTGACATTTGGTCGGTCGTCAACAAGTCAAGGTATCGTGCCTCAGCGGTCTGGCAGCTTGCAAACTGGGGACTATCAGAAGCCATGTCCGAGTTTGGACATTACATGAATGTGGCTGAGGCAGATGCGATGTATAGATGTGCTCGTATTTGCTAATTTATAAGACATACTGCTTATTTGTGTTTATTTTTAATATCACTTTCATTGTTTTCTTGTGTTATTTATTGATCATTTTGGTTGCTTGTTACTATTTTATCATCAACACGCAAGTTGTCACTTGACGCATTGCCCAACTCTACGTATATAACCATTGTTGCACCTGTGTATTGAAGTCTCATCGTATTTCTTTCTCTTGTTGTTGTTTCTGTAGTTAATCACCAATTATTTTCTTGTTTTGTTATCACTGTCTCTGTTGCTTCTCATCCAAGCATTCAGCATTATCAACAAATTGTATACGAGTACAAAACTAAAGCTTATCTTCAACGTTTTCATGTAGACAATGACCAATACACAAAGTCAAATATATTACGTCTAACACTCCAAGCCAATGGCCCTATGCAAGTCGTTTTCATATGCGCAGATCATTGCCGAGAAGGGAGATAGATTACAGTAACTAGAGATTGCTTATTAGGTAGAGTCTGATGCACATGGTTTGTAGAGCTTGATCCCAAGATACAATATCTTGTACTGCAACAAATTGGCTGCAACAAGTCACATAGATTTGTGTGGTTTTTGTTGTGCCCTCTCCCAAATTTGTGATCATTTCATTTCTTAATTTGTATAGATAAACAGATCATACCCTTATCACAAATCCTCTTCTTTCTTTCTTTTTGTTGCTTACAAGACTCGAATTTGAGCAAATCGGAGTCAACGGAGGCAATTATAAACTATATGATAGTTGTTAACTTAACCGAGGAGATGATCCTCGATGAAGATGAATATAGGTTGCCGATCACATCGAACTCTTATTCTGTTTGTACATTGTTCCTGGATCAATTGCTGCACTTGCATTCTCGCAGTTGTTCTCCCTCCTCGGAACAATCCTAGCTCGGAGGTGATTCTTCATCACCACCGTGAGCTCGAGTGCCTCCGACAAAACGACCTCCTCCCCGCCACAGCCTTCCGCTTGAACACCCTTACGAAATTCGCTACAAAGTAGTCCAGATGCAACATCGCAATCCCTCCCAGCTCCGAAAGGCATAATCTTGATCTTCTTGCTCCCCGTTATATCCACCCCCTCGCCCTCTCCGCCACTCAAGAACCACTCCGGCCTGAACTCAATCGTCCCATCCCATCTCCGCCACCATGAAATTCACCGATGCCTCTATCAGCACAAAGTACCCACCTATCTCAGCGTCCTTTACACCGCATGCGACACCACAAAGTGTGTTAGCTTCGACAAAAAACTCAAATGCTTTGAACCTAACAAGTGTTGAATCAAAAACTCAAGCATAAAGATTGTTGGGAAATTTTAGATCTATTTCCTAATAACACATGTAATTATAATAATTTATTAACTTACATTCAGTATTCCTAAACATGAATTTCTAGCATGAACATTTTTTCAAATAATAAATTAAGAAAAAGAAAGCTGGCCTGGGGTTAGCAGTCGTGAGCATTGCTCTAGAAGACAATAGGACCTGTCTCTTCGTCCAGACGTTGAATCAATCCAAACACCAAAAATAAAACTTGATTTTCCATTAATGCACACCATTTATAATATTTGCAATAAAGAATACATTTAGTACTCAAGGAGAGTCAAGCTAAAGGAATTTAGTTTGGATTAAGATAAAGAAGGAGATTAAGATCAAGAAGAAAACTTGTATCTATTTATTTGTAAATTTGTTTAGATTCTTGTAAAGATTAAATTAGATTTGATTGCTTAAGCTCACACACACTAGTTGTATATTGGTTTGTTGAAGTTTCATAAAATAAAAATTTGTGGTTTGGTTTTTTCAAGAATTTGATTTTGAACAAAATTGATTTTATTATGGTTTATATCTCAAAGAAATGAGTTTTATATTTTACAATATATATATTGGATTCTATTCATATATATTAGAGCTCTTTTTATTTAAAGAAACATATTTTTAAAGGGTTAAAGTTTTGGCTTTATCAAAAGTTGAATTTATGAGAAGAAATCTCAAAAACAAGTTTTAAACGTTTGAAATACGTATTGGATTTCAGTCATATATTTTTGGTGCCTAATAGCATTTTCAAGAAACTATTTTGTGGATTTAATAAAAATATATTTAAACTATTGTTTATTTCTGTTCAGTGCATCAGGACAGTCGATAAATAAGTATAGATATCGATTGTTGATACATGTGTGCGCAGAGCTGAGTTTAGCTTTCAATAGGGAGCGTCAACAGAACTGAGCCTTGGCTCAGTCTGTCGACAATCATGAACAGCTGTCGACGGGTGTTTAACAGAGACTGAGGATTGGCTTAGTCTATCGACAGCCAGAAATTACCGTCGACCGTTCTTGTGCAGTTTTGAAAAATCTGACTGTTGGACTCATGCCTGTCGACATGCACATGTTAGCTATCGACAGCTACCTGCCTAACAGCTATTTTTGGTCAAAAGTTTTTGAATTTGGTTTCTAACGGCTATTTTGATTAAAACATGTTTTGTTTTGATATATATATATATATATATATATATATATATATATATATATATATATATATATATATATATATATATATATATATATATATATGGGGTTACTGTACCTCAGCCGGCAGGCTGAGAGAGTTCTCTCAGCTGGCGGACGTGGCAACATCACCGCCCCATATCTGTCATAAATTTTGGCGGACAAAATCCTGAAAATCCCGCCCAATTTAATGTGAGTCACCTCAACATTGTATTTTCTGAAAATACCCTCCCTCACAACTTTCTACCTTATGTAAAAAAGTTGGCTTTTAAAAAAATTTACAGCTCTAAAATTTGAACCGGCGATTCTGATCCAATTAGTTATTTTCTTTCACAAATTTGATCCATTTTTAAAAAATATATTTGCAACTGATGGCGCCTAAGAAATCATCCGTCGAAAAAGGTACTACAAAAAATGATATTTTCAAAAATTTTTAGCGTTTGTGTATTTTAATAGTTTTAAATTTTTTCCATATTTAATTCTAAGGTCGCAATTTTTTTATTTTTTTTTAAATCTTGGAACCATGGTCGCAATTAAGAAAGAGATTTTGAAACTTTAGATGACGAATAAATTTTTAAATTTATAAATTTTGTAACACGACGATAAAGGTCCTATTTTTTTCAAAATTTTTTATTTCCTTCTATTTTTACTATGTCGCAGTATTTTCGAAAAAGTGATGTGCATACACTGCATGCGACCTCGGTCGCAGTTGATAAAATTATAGTTTCAGATTTGTGCGACTTTAGATTTTTTTTTTTGGACCTTTCCTTGTAGCCGAATGCGACGTTGGTCGCAGTATATGAAACTTACTTTTTTTTCTTACATACTGACGATATGGGGTCGCAATTGTTTAAATATGAGTTGTCGTCTCTTGCGACCAAGGTCGCAGTGTATTTAACGTCATTTGTTTTATCATACTTGGGTCGCAGTTGTTTCTGATTGCACTGTAGTCTTATGCGACCTTGGTCGCAGTGTCGAACCGGGTTGCAGTTGTTTCTGATTGCACTGTAGTCTTATGCGACCTTGGTCGCAGTGTCGACCCGGGTAGCAGTTTTTCTTATTGCACTGTAGTCTTATGCGACCTTGGTCGCAGTGCGGTCTTGTGGTCGCAGCTGTTTTTGATTGCACAGTAGTCTTTTGCGACCTTGGTCGCAGTGTCGATCCTGGTCAGAGTTGTTTCTGATTGCACTGTAGTCTTATGCGACCTTGGTCGCAGTGTCGTCCCTGGTCCAAGTTTATGTTTGCAATGTATGACTGCGACCGTGGTAGCAGTTTATAAAAAAAAATATAAAAAAAATATGCTTTTTAAAAACATTGGTCGCAGTGTATGATTGCACTGTAGTCTTATGCGACACTGGTCGCAGTGTCGTCCGGGTGCAAGTTGTTTGTGTTTGCATTGTATGACTGCGACCGAAGTCGCAGTTTATTAAAACAAATATGCCTTTTACCCCCTTATAATTTTTAAATGATCATTGGTCTGAACTGTTTAATTTTTCTTACTATGTAGGTAAACAACAGATAAAGATTCGTCCTCTGAGATCAAGCCTGAAACCTATGTGCGAGTTCATGAAGAAATTTAAAAAGTACATTCAGGCAGATTTCGTAGAGGTGATGAACAATACCCCATTTGGCCCAATCTTCATGACGTTCTACGATGAAGAATTTGAGGCTGAAAAGGGTCTAAAATCAAACGTTGCTGTACTGCGTATTTTAGACCAGTATGATAGGGATACAAGGACCTTTAAATTGGGGGCAAACAGATTGAGTTAACAGTGATTGCACTGTAGTCTTATGCGACCTTGGTCGCAGTGTCGTCCCTTGTCCAAGTTTATATTTGCAATGTATGACTGCGCCGTGGTAGCAGTTTATAAAAAAAAATATAAAAAAATATACTTTTTAAAAACATTGGTCGCAGTGTATGATTGCACTGTAGTCTTATGCGACACTGGTCGCAGTGTCGTCCGGGTGCAAGTTGTTTGTGTTTGCATTGTATGACTGCGACCGAAGTCGCAGTTTATTAAAAACAAATATGCCTTTTACCCCCTTATAATTTTTAAATGATCATTGGTCTGAACTGTTTAATTTTTCTTACTATGTAGGTAAACAACAGATAAAGATTCGTCCTCTGAGATCAAGCCTGAAACCTATGTGCGAGTTCATGAAGAAATTTAAAAAGTACATTCAGGCAGATTTCGTAGAGGTGATGAACAATACCCCATTTGGCCCAATCTTCATGACGTTCTACAATGAAGAATTTGAGGCTGAAAAGGGTCTAAAATCAAACGTTGCTGTACTGCGTATTTTAGACCAGTATGATAGGGATACAAGGACCTTTAGAATTGGGGGCAAACAGATTGAGTTAACAGTGGAGGATGTTACCCTCACATTTGGTCTACCTATCATTGGGGCAGATTTTGTGATGAATAAAACATGTACGATGAAAGATAGAGGGGTGATAAAACATTATTTTTCCAATATAAAGAAGATCACTAAAGTATCCATTGAAGATACTTTGGATGATCTTCTTGTCAAGAAGAGGTGGAGAGGTGAATTCGATGTGACACAGGATGAACAGCTTGAGCAGCAATTGACTTTACATAAAATTATAAGAGACATTCAAAGACTTGCAGCTTAAGACTTTACCACATTAATCATCCTATACATGTCGGCCACTCTTTTCTTCTCTGGTAGTAAATGCACGGTGCCGTGGTATATTGTGGAACAGATTGCCAATATGCAGCTGATGAGGACAATATGCTGGGCAAAAGCTGTTTGGCAATTCCTGATTGAGTCAATGGACATCTTCAGGCAAACCACGTACAAGCTGCAAGGATGCTCCGTGCAAATAATTGTAAGTACAAATCTCATATTTAGCCAACATTGTATGAAATTTACCCAAAAAAATTGTGAATATTTGTGTAAACTAATTTAATTTTCCTTTTTTGCAGTATTGGCTATGTGAGAGGGCTCCTATTTTTGAGCCGAGGTCTGGTTTGGAGGACATAACCCCACGCGTTTTAAGATGGGACCTCCAAAATATTAGTAGATCTCTACTTGAAGTTGATCTAAATGAGATTGACAGCAATATTGTAAGTTAGACTTCTTTTTATGTTCAGTACAAATAAAACGAGACCATAGTCGCAGTATTGAGCTGCACCTTTCGCAGTTCGTTTTGTGCCTGACAAACAATGTGCGACCATGGTCACATTCTCCTGAAAATACTTTTTACATGGAATGCGACCATGGTCGCAGTGTTGAGCTGCATGGCTTGGCAGATAATTTGGGCATGACAAACATACTGCGACCATGGTCGCATTCTTTTCAAAAATACTTCATAAATAAACTGCGACCATGGTCGCAGTATCATTATTTCATTGTTTTATTTTTAACTTACTTTTTTCTGTTTATTTTCAGATTTTGAATCGAATGGCCAACATCTCTATTGCTGAAAAAACTATGGTTGGCCTTCCTGTTGAAGGGGAAGAGGAGGAAGAAGAAGAAGCAGAAGATGAAGATGAAGATGAAGAAGAAGAAGAAGAAGGAGATGAAGGAGGCCATACATATAATGAAGCTTACATCCCGGTGGAAAAGGAGCCAGAACTGGCTGAAACGAGTGAGCAAGAACCAGTTTTTGAAGGTTATTTGCCACCTCCACCGGATGTTCAAGCAGAAGAAATAAAACAATTGAGGTCTTAAAATCAGTACTTGAGAGAATAAGTTTCTCAGCTTGAAAAAAAATTGAAAATATGGAGACTGAGAACAGACTCAAGGCTGAATTAAAATTAAAAAGGAGAGAAAAAAGAGAGAAGAAAAAATAAAAAAGGCAGCAGAAGAAATTAAAAGTTAAAGAAGAGGAAGAAGAAGAGCTGCTGAGAGCAGCCGCTGCTGCGAAGAAGGAGAAGGAGAAGAAGAGGGAAGAAGAGAAGAAAAAGAAGAAGAGGAGGAGAGAAGTGGAGGAGAAGGAGAAGGAGAATAGAAGAAGGGAAGAGGAGGAGAATGAAAGGAGAATGAGGGAAGAAGAGGAGAAGGAGAAGAAGAGGAGGGAAAAGGAGGAGCAGGAAAAGGAGGAGAGGAGGAGGGAAGAGGAGGGGCAGGAGAGGAGGAGGAGGGAAGAGGAAGAGAATGAGAAGAGGAGGAAGGTGTTGGAGGAGTTAAAGAAGAAGAGGGAGAAAAAGAGGAAAGTGACGGAAGAGGAAATTAGAATGAAGGGTGAAGAGGAAAAGGAGCACAAAAGAATGAAGGAACAGATGGAGAAGCAGGCTGAAGAGGAGAAGAAGAAAAAACTGGAAGAGGATAAAATCATGGGTTCTGAATCTATTTTAAATATTCCTCGAGAAGATATGCCAAGTTTTTCTCTGAATATAACTCAAATGATTCAAGAAATCAAAAGAGATAGAGCTTCTGAAGAATAAATTCAAGAACATACTCCGCCTCAGAAGCAATCCTCAAAAGAAGCTGTTTTGGAATACTCTAAAGGAACGATAGAAAGGGGAGTCAAAGAACGCAAGCGCGCTGAAAGAGATCGCGATGACTCCGACTTCGTTTATCCAAAACAGAAGAAGAAAAAAAATGAACATCCTCTTCCACAGCCTACGGCTGTGAGTTCTGCCGCTGGTTTCGGCGACAAAGAGATTTCCTCTACTGAGCCAAAATCGAGAGAATTGACCGAAACCAGAGCATACAGAATTCTGCAGCCTCATCAACAAGCTCTTATAAAAAATTTCTTCGACAAGTCCTTCTCTGAGTAAGTTAATTCATATCAAAAAAATCTGTTATACCTTTATATAAGAAAAATTAAATTACTAACTTTGTTTTGAATATCTTGCAGTTCTACTGCGTATCAGGATACCGACAACGGAATCATTATTACAAGGAATGACATTGAGGACCTGATATTCAGTAGAGACTTAGATGCAAATATAATTCATTTCTACATGCAGCATCTAGAGAAGGGAAAATGATTAAAAAGCATATTCTTCCGGAGCGAAGCTTGGGTAAAAATCTACTTTCTCCTTTACGGTTTACTGTAATATCAATTGTGGAACAGATTACTTATATTCTCTATCTCTGTGTAGGCATGTACTGTGACTAAGGTCGCAGCTGCGACTAAGGTCGCAGTTTATAATTAAAATGTACTGCTACTAACTAATGTACTGCGACTAAAGTCGCAGTTTATAATTAAAATGTATTGCGACTTAACTCATGTTCTCTATCTGTGTAGGCATGTACTGCGACTTAGGTCGCAGTTTATAATTAAAATGTATTGCGACTAACTCATGTTCTCTCTGTGTAGGCATGTACTGCGACTATGGTCGCAGCTGCGACTAAGGTCATACTATCTCTTGTACTGCGACTAAGGCCGCAGTTTATAATTAAGATGTATTGCGACTAACTCATGTACTGTGACTAAGGTCGCAGTTTAAAAATATGTTAATAAGAAACGCTGCGATCTTGATCGCAGTGTCTTGTCTTGACTTAATGACTTCTTATTTTAATTAATTTTTTCCTATATTTTAAATTCATTTTGTATTTTATTTATTTTTTTTCTTGTCCGCAGCACGGTGTTGTAAATAAAAGTGAAGATTTGGAAGATCATTTCATCAAGCAGAAGCTGTTGAAAAACTGGAGAGCTGATATGCAGTACATGTTCTTCCCGATCAATCACAAACATAGTGCCGACGAACCCGGATTTCACTGGACCTTGTTGGTATTTGATGCCGATACACAAGAGTGGATTTTTTACAACTCTTTGGTTCCAGCTGACAAAAAAAGTAGTATATTACAGCTTTACCAAAAAGATGCAAGAACAATGGTGAGTTGAAATTTAATATTTCGATTACTGAAAACTGGCATTTAATTTTATTAATACTAATTTTTGTTTCTATTGACATTGCAGAAAGAAAGATTAATACAGATTTTTCAGATTGATTTCAATAAATTAATGAGAAAAGTAAATATAAAATACACAAGATGCCCCCAACAACCAAACAGGTATATAATTTTTTGACATCTCCTTACCTTTCATATTTTCTACCTTTTTTCAGTAATAAAATCTAATTTCATTTAATGATTACTCTGTGGAATTTTCAGTATTGATTGCACTGTATATGTATGCAAGTACATGGAAAGCTTAGCGTCTGGTAGTCCATCCATCAACTGTTGATGAAGTTATAGATGCTGATGTACAGAGACTAAGAAGTGAGCTTGCATACATGATACTTGCAGATAGAGAGAAGAGTTGGGATGAAGAAACAGAAATTATACGAAGGACAGTATTTAATGACTAACAGTTGACAATTTATTGATATAGCACAATTTTTTATTTTATAAATGTAAAAATAATTGCAATTGCAATTCATTGCATAATTTTTTTGTTGTATTGATTTAATTTATAAACATTTTTATACATTTATTTATTATAAGTTCCATTGATTATTTCCATTCTACATTTGTTACAACTTGGAATTTACTATTGCGTACTGATGTTAGAAACAAACATGCGTTCAGTAATTGTATTGTGACCAAAGTCGCAGTAATGACCTGTTCGAGATACAGCGTTTCCTTATACGGCGATACTTTAATCGAGATAGCGTTAATGGTCGCAGTTACTTAATCATTTATCAGTTCCCAATGCGACTATGGTCGCAATAATGAACTGTTTTGCAGTTCAAAGTAATTTAAAGTTATAGTGTATTATCTTTTAAACTGTTTTGGATAACTGAATAGTCACCTAGGAAGTATACAATTTTTTGGGAAAAGGTAGAAAATAAATTTGGTAGATATTCACGTGGTCCAAGGGATTAGGTAAAAAATGCTGTACAATTGTTACAAATCTTCATTTTAACTATTTTACGCTAAACGAATATACTGCGACCAAGGTCGCAGTTAATAATTAAATTATTTCACCCGAAAAGTAAATTTTAAAATGAAGGTTGCGACTTTGGTCGTAGTTGCTGGCAGCAGTCTTAATAAAACAACAAAACTGCGACCTTGGTCGCAGTTGCTGGCGGGAGTCTTAATCAAAAACAACACTGCGACCTTGGTCGCTATGCATGTTAATATAAAGGAAACACCTACCTAACGTACTGCGACCTTAGTCGCAGTCCATGTAATGCGACCCTAGATTGCAATTGCTGGCCATCTTTGTCAATAACAACACTGCGACCTTGGTCGCAATTAACCATGTACATTGCGACCAAAGTCTCTGACTAACGTAGCTGTTTAAATGTACGCTGCGACCAAAGTCTCTGACTATATTATATACAAAAAAATTAAACTATAAAGTAGAATTTTGTAGCAGTAAAACTTTAAAGTACAACTACATACAAAAATAATACAGTAGAAATCAAAGAATGATAATAAATCTGATTATAATGACACGCCAGTGGCGGACTGCGAGTTAATCTCTCTACACTGTGCGACCATGGTCGTACTTCATAAAAAAATTGAAGTCTTTGTTCCTTCGAGATGGAGGCAATCCAAACCTACTTCTTCTGCCAATAAAAAAATAAATAGCAAGAATTTTAAAGATTAATCGGTATAACAAAATGATTAACAAGTTTAATGTAATACCAGTAACGGACAACCAGTCCTGTAATGGCCCAGCTCTTGGCAGTTACCACATCTTCGATGCTTAACTTCCTTCTGATATATAGAATCTTCAAAATCAGACTTAAGCCTGGATGCAGCTCTAGGCCTCCTCTTGGTTGGTACAGGACCAATTGGATCACGTATATTCAATTCTTCACCATCTCACAATACGACAACGGATCCACTGGAACCAACCGCAGTTTTAGGCTGTGATGAATGATCATTTCCTGACATGGCTCTGTATTCTCTAGTGTATCTTGGGCAAAACTTTCCAAAACTGCCTCCAACTTTGAAAGATTTTCATCAGAATCAGCGACCATCTCAAGAATTGCATTAAATTTTAAACTAATTGTCCACAATCTAGCCGTCCGTGGAGTGCCCTAACTAGGAAAAGGCTTCATGCCATTTTCAATTGCAACATTTTTTAACGAGCATCCAACCTCCATCTCTGAAGTATATATGATTCTGGTATATGTGTAACGTGATTGCGCCACAAAATACACAGAATATGTCTACATAGGATAGCCTCTGTTTCAAATAACGAGCAACTACAAGAAACATGAAGTTCCTCACGCTTATCATAACTGACCTTTTCCCAGTTGTCTTTTGATTCTGAAAAATTACCAACCAAATATATTGATCCAGGTTTGTCATGTTCCACTTCTTCTGAAAATAGTGTCATTACAACTGCCCATTCCTTTTGGAACAATTGAAAAATCTTCGGTGTATACAACTTCGAAACCTGTATCTCATATGGATTGGATGTACAATTGGGCACAGAATTCAAACCCCTAAAATCTTGAAGAGATTCAGATGTACGACGGGAAGCAACAGCTTTATCATATTGGTGAACAAATTCCACTAGTTTAGTGTTTGAGTTAACAAAACCATCAAAGAAAGAATTAATACTCTCGGACCTCTGACTGGTTGTCATTCCAGCGCAGAAAACATCCTTGAGATATGCATTAACCCAATGTCCACGGATCCTGTACATCTTCATCAACCAACTGTCATCTTCTTCTTCTAACTGATATTTTTCATTCATCAGACGCCATCGTTCCTCACAAGTGCTTATATCGCGGGAGGTGTACCAAGCATGGAAATCGGAGACCATATCTTCTCCATACTTGTTTGACATTGGGATTTGTTGCTCGGCAATATGTTTCCGCACATGCCAGAAACAGTAACGGTGCCGAGAAGTTGGGAAAACAATCTTGATGGCGTCACCAATTTGCGCATCCTGATCAGTAATAATCAGCTTCGTTTAACTCCATGCATGCACTTGAGCCATTTTTGGAATAACCAAACAAAAGTATCCCTCTGCTCATCAGCAAGCAATGCACAGCCGAACAAAATTGACTGCCGGTGATGATTTACTCCAGTGAATGGAGCAAATGGCAAGCTCAAGTGATTAGTTCTGTATGTTGTGTCAAAAACGATCACATCACAGAACATCAGATACGAGGAAATAGCTCTTCCATCAGCCTAAAAAATGCTTCTAAGTGTGCCCGCGTTATCGACTTCACTTGAAAAGAAGAATTCTGGATCGGTCTCGGCTTTCTCTTGAAAATATTTGATAATAGCAATAAACTCATGACCGCAGTTATTTCTACGTTGACGAGTGAAATCAATAACTTGTTGAGGGCTCACTTCTTCACAGCCTTCTCCCTGGCTCATTGCATTCACAACGCGGGAAATATTTGAAGGCCGCATTCCAACATCAACCAGATTGCTCATAATGCTTCTGCTAATTTTTAAACGATGATTCTAGTGAGAGTAATGGTGATGTAGGCTTGACAATTCATGTGAATGAGTATCAACAAATTTTGTGATAACCCAATGTCTTTTGTCTAAAAAAAACGAAGACGGATATGCATCTCAGCAGGACAAGCTACTCTAGTGTTAACTCGACGATGCACTGTAAGCCCCTCTTGTCTTTTGTCACACAACTTCTTCAGACCTTCCTTGTTACAGCAAAATTTTCTGCAAATAGTCTCATAAGGAGGCTTCCGTGACTTATCTGTACCTTTTCTTCTCACGCTAAAACCTCTATTCCTTGCAAAACAATTGTAGAAATTATATGCTTCCATATCCGACAGGAACTGTTTCCCTATAAACTTATCTGAGCTTCTAGACATTTTTCCATGTGCATTCATATCCTACAAAAAACAATTACACGAATTAAATGAATATAAATATTTTTTAGATATCACTGTATTCTAAAATATAAGTTATATAAATGCGACCAAGGTCGCATAAGAGATGAAAACTATTACTTCTTATTAAATACTGCGACCAAGGTCGCAGTTATCCGTATGAGAAGAAATCTATATTACTTCTTACTAAAGACTGCGACCTAAGTCGCAGTAAATAAAAATAAGATTTCACATACGACATGAAATCTATAATACTCCTTATTGAAGACTGCGACCTAAGTCTCAGTTATCCGTATGTGAAGAAATCTATATTACTCCTTACTAAAGACTGCGACTTAGGTCGCAGTTATCCGTATGTGAAGAAATCTATATTACTCCTTACCAAAGACTGCGACTTAAGTCGCAGTTACCCGTATGTGAAGAAATCTATATTACTCCTTACAAAAGACTGCGACCTAAGACGCATACCCAAATAAAAAAAGATTTCACAGCCGGAGATTATTTTCAAATAAGATTGCGACCGAATGTAACCCCCTGATCCCCGGTGTACGTATTACCGTATCGGTACGTGATACGACGTACAAAATTGATTTGACCTCCGTAGTAGTCCGTTTGAGCTGATTTTAGTTTCAAAAATCATTTTCTAATATTTTAGATTTTTCAGGATTTTTCTAGAATTTTTCTGGATTATTTTGGAAAATCTCCGTAGTCGGTGTCGACCGATACCGATAATCTGCTTTCCGATTTTTAATTCATAAAAGGAGTACAATTTTGAGAATCCGCTTTCACCAGGGGTCTTAGAATCATATTATCTACGTTCGAGTATTTTTGGGATTTTTTCTGAATTTATCGAAAATCCGGTCAAACCGGTGTAGCCCGTATTGGCGAGACACTCCGGGATTTTTAATTGGCAAGCCGGATTGAATTTTGACAAACCGTCTTCATCTTACGTCTCAGGATAATATTCTCTATTTTCTGTAATTTTGGGCACCGTTCAGAGCTAGTCGAATTGTGGGCCAATAGTAGAATATTTAAATATTAATTTTCTTTTTCTTTTTCTTTTTCTTTTCTTTCCCTTTCTTCTCCCCCAAGCCTCACCACCGACTCTCCCAACCGCCATCCTGTAGCACCCACTTCTTTTAAATCCCTCCTCTCCCTCTCCTCTATTCTCTCTCTCACTCTCTCACTCTCTCTCTCCAAAACCTCTCTACTCTCTCTACCCTCTCTTTCTCTCTCTTCATTTCTCTCTCCCTCTCTCCATCTCTCCCTCTCTTTCCAGACTTCCAGCGGTGTCTGTAACGCCCCGATCCCGGCGGGTACGGAGACGTTACTGCGACGTATATACGCAGGTCAGAAATACCCCCACGTATATACGCTAAGCATCAGTACAGGCAAGAATCAGAGTACGGAAGCAGTGGTGCATTATACATTCCAACACACGAGTACAATTACAAAGTTATCACCAGAGGTGATCCGATATTACAATAATATTACATCACCAGAATGGCGCAATTGCGGGAATACAAGAGATATACAAGAGTAAACAGTATTAAAGGCACTCACGAGTTTACCAAAGGAAAACTCGAGAGGCACACAGGGGGCCTGGAAGAATAGAGCTCAGGACGGTGTGCTGGAAATCCACGCTACCGCTGTGCTACTCTGATCAGTAACAGAGAGAGTCCACTAGCTCCAAGCTCCATGACCTGGACATGAGAATCCAGGGGAGTCAGATGAAACTCCCCAGGCGAGTATAATGTGAAAGCCAAGTGGCGAGCCAGGATAAGCACAAGTGTGCATAAAACAAATGATATCAAGTAGGAAGTACTCATGATATGATCAGATAAGAACAGGAGACAGGTAGGTTAGAATACAGGTAGAGAGCAAGTATGAACAGGTATAACATAATCATAAAATTGGAAAGCCGATGTAAAAATCCGATGAAAGCATTCGTGGCAATTCACACAGTGGTTATAACAGGAGTACATAACAGGTTTAACAGGAGTCATAACAGGAATCATAACATGAATCATAACAGGAATAACAGGAGTCATAACAGGAATAACAGGTATAACAGGCAACACTAGATATCTCCTAAACTAATATAAAACCGATAAAACCGAATAAAAGCCGATTACAAGCAAAACCGATCGTACAAGCTTAGGTCACGGCTCCATGAGACTAGTACATCGAAGGAATAATCCAAACAAGGAAACCCTCATCTATATACCTTTATCTCATATCATCGCAATCCAAGCACATACAACCCGAGTTGCAAAGCAGCACAACAATTTGTAGATTAGCATCTTATTATAATTGGAGCCGTCTAAGTTCCAGGCTTCAGTATGTGTCCCATTCCACATACTTCCACTCGCAACTTATATAGCAAGTTATTTGGAAACTGATAAAGTGCGATGAATCATGCTCTGGATGGGCCCCGTACATGCCCGGGACAACGGTTCAGGAGTATCCGGTGCTGAGCCGGAACGTACCGCTAGGTACCGGGACTTATGGACGCCCGAACAGGAATAGAGTATCGCAGATCCCATAGAAATAGGTCTAGGGCGTGTGCATACCCGGCATGAAAATCAGGAGTAGGGGTGTCAGTACACCCCACGGAATCCCTGGTGGCCGCCAGGTGATCCCTCAAGTATGTGGCCACGCGTGACTCGATAGTGCCACCATGAACATGATTAATCAGGGCCCATCAGTTTCCCCCAAACCAGGTGCAAGTTGTCTAATTATAATAATAATATATATACCGGGTAAGCAGGACATGATCAGGAATCCAGGATTACATAACAGGAGTCAGGCATAGACAAGAGATGGCCCTGCAGATTCAAGAGGTGGCCCCCACAGATTCAAGAGGTGGCCCCCACCACGTGTGTGATGTGGCACTTTGTTCCGTGTGGCACTTTGTTCTGAGGGGATGGATTCTAGAGGTGGCCCCCACAGATTCAAGAGGTGGCCCCCACCACGAGTGTGATGTGGCACTTTGTTCCGTGTGGCACTTAGTTCCATTCAGGACTTGACGGGAACAGGTAGTACAACATGAGTAAGTGTCAAGTGGGAGTATACCAGACGCAGGAAATAGCAGACGCGGAGTTCGCGTTGCAAGAATGGTAGACGCGGAAATGGCAGACGCAGGGTTCGCGTCGCGAGAATGGCAGACGCGGAAATAGCAGACGCGGGGTTCGCGTCGCAAAGGTGCCAAAACGCGAGGCTCGTGATCTGCGTTTAAAGGAGGAGAACGCGGACGAGAGTATAACTCCGCGTCATGTCAATATAGATAGAACACAGACGCGAGCTTTAGCTTTGCGTCGCAACGATACAATAACGCGAAGGCCGCGTTAAGGAAAGCCTAGACGCAGGAGGTAACTCCGCGTCTAATCAGTTTAGCCACACCGCACGACATAAAATACAATAATAAAAAGAGTTTACAAGTCCATGTCTTGGCGAGCGAGGTTACTCGCCTAAAACTGATGCTTGAAGCTTTAAGCGTCCGAAATGATCTTTGTCGCCGAATATCACTAAATCGATCACCGGAATAATCGCGAACGATTACCGGAATGATCTACGGTGATATTACCGACGAAGAAAGCTCGGCCCCAATCCAAAAGGAGGGTACCGGCCTACACAAGGTGTTGGAGAGTAGTTGAAGGTGCAAGTCTAGTTCAAGTTGGCAAGATGGGATTTTGCAAACGGTGCAACGGGGAGTGACGAGATAGCCAGTATGAAGGAGCTCGCCGTGGAGGTGAAGATGGTCTACTTGGTGGTGGCCAAGGAGGAGTAGTTGGTGGTGGAGATGAAGGAGGAGTTGGTGAGGGTGAAGGCTCTCTTGGTAGAGAATGAAGAAAATGAAAAGGAAAGAAGGAAAGACACCTTTTATAGTTGGCATGAAATGTGAAGGAGATGTAAATAGAATTTAGAGAAGGGGGTTTGTGTAAAATTGGGGAGTTAGGTGACTCTCTCCCTTGGCCGGCTATGATGATGAGAGGGGAATGGGGGTGTCTTGGGAATGACATTTTGGAAGAGAAGAATTAAATGAAGAGAGAGAAAAAGGTAAAGGTATGAATGTAATAATGTGTACATCATATAAAGCAAAAGAAAACAAATGAGGGGAACTTGCGTTTCCCACATTGAAACGCAGAACTCCCTTGCGTTTAGGAAATATGGGCTAAACGCAGGGATTAAGCCGCGTTTAGGGAAAGCCAAAAGCTGCGTTCCAAAAAGGAGAGAGAAAGTCATGATAATTGATGGGATTTGATCTGAAGTGCATTAAATGCAACATGGGGAGGATCTTCACAATAAATGCAGAATCCCAGGTAGGTGAGATCCGCGTTTAAAGAAGGAGAGAGAAAATGGGGAAAGACAGAGTAGAATATATGGGGTAATTCCTCGGTAACTGGGAAAACACCGGAAAAGCCCAAAAATGAAGTAACTCGGAAAGTTTCCCAAAAATTCTCAAAAATCAAAATATTTAAAATGATTTTTGGTGAAATCGGTTTTCAAAGATTCAATCTCATTTTCCAGATAAAAATCATAAGGTCAGCCGTCAATCTCGGTATACACCGGATTGGCCGGATTTTAATAAAATCTGATAAATCCCAGAAAATACATTTGGATAGAAAATAGGATTTTAAGAAATAATATCTAAAGACACTTCTAGAGATTTCAAACCGTTTGTAAATTAAAAATCCGGGAATCGGTCAACGGTACTGGCCAACACCGGTTTTGAAGATTTACAACTTAATTCAGAAAAATTCCAGAAAATCATATAAAATCCAGAATATTGGAAAATGATGTTTAAAACTGAAATCGGTCAAATCGGAATACCAGAATGTCCAAACCGAGCAGTACTCTGGGATCGGGCCTTCGGTTCAAACTAAGGTTGACTCCGAATCCACGAATCCAAATCCAAGACAAAAGAATTCATAATACAAAACAAATACGGAAGTAAATCACAAAATACGATCGAGAAATCTGAACACGCAACTAAGTACGTATTCCAGGAATGGGGTGTTACAATCCATCCACCTTACAAAAAATTGCGTCCTCGCAATTTCGTTAAGGGGTAAATTGAACACAAGGAGGACAAAGGTTGGAATAAAGGCTTCATAAAACCAAAACAGGATTAAGATGAACACAGGAAGGACCAGGATGGACAATGAGAACAGGATAAGGAGGAATATCCACGAAGGATTACCAACTCAAAATACAAAAGGTCAGGGGGTGCTGTCACAGTGACTTCCTCAAGGTTCCTGCTCCAGATACTGAGCTTCATACTCTGCTGCTGCTTCCTCTGATACTTCTGCCGCCATGTTGTGAACTTGGCCCCTGCCATAGTCTGCTCTGGGTCTTGCTCCTCTCTGTGGGTGATCATACTGCTGGGGGTGGAAATGGAGCTCTTTGGTCTACGGGTTCTGGGTTCCTTCTCAGTGGTGGAGCTGGAAGTGCCGGGGGTGCTGCTCGTGCTGGAAATGTTGGTGGTGCTGGATAATTCCTCTTGAATGGACAATCACTTATAGAGTGATCTCCAGATCCACATACCAAACATAGCCTATTAGCTCTTCGGCAATTGCGTTGAATGTGTCCGGGCTTCCTGCAGTACCCGCATATCATCTGTTGAGGGGGAGGTTGGAATGGTCGCTTGATCATCGGACCATTGATTGTCCTGGCTGCATCTTCTTCGTTCATCAACTGAAAGGGTCTCTTCGCTGACTTGTTCTGCACCTGGTTCTCACTCTTCTTCTCCAGTCCTCGTTCCACTTCACGGGCAATGGAGAGAACCTGAGAGTACGTCTTCAGCTGTTGAGGAATAAGGAACATCTGGACATCCATCTTCAGTCCTTGTTGAAATCTGCTCGCCCGCTTTTCTTCATCTGACACCATGTAGGGAGCAAATCTGCTGAGCCTTAAGAATTCAGCAGCATACTCATCCACTGACCGATTGCGCTGCTGCAGGCGGATAAATTGTTCTTCCATTTCCTTCTGAGCTGTTGCCGGGAAGAATCTCTCGTAAAAACCCTTTGAGAATTGATCCCATGTGATGGGTTTCTCCAGTGTTGCCTCTTCAGCCAACCACCAGGTTCTGGCCACATCTCTCAGCTGTATCTTGGCCACTTCCACTTGGTTCTCATCAGGAACTCGGGCCGCCTTCAAGAGATCTGTTGTGTCTATCAGCCACTGTTCTGCATCCAGAGGCTTCTCCGTTCCCGAAAAGACCGCCGGCTGTAATCTCCTGAAATCTGACACATTGCCTGGCCTCTGTTCTCGGGGTGCAACCAACAGTCCTTGACGCAGAAGCTCTGTCTGCTGTTGTTGACTCTGCATCATCCCTTGAAGTATTCTTATCATACCATCACTGTCTCTGTTGGGTCCATCTTGAGAGGTACTAGGACCATTGCGTGTTCCCCGTCTTTCCATATTTGAGTTGGTAAAAAGGGTGACAAGAAGGAGCTGGAAGGTAAAAGATTGATGGGTCTCAGGACACAAGGAATGGATCAGAAGAAAGAAAAGATAACTCTGCACTTGTAGTTGGAATGTATAACCAAGACTCATGCATTCCAGTTGCAAATTTCTTTACCAATAATTTGCCATCTGGACGTACTGAGGAAGTAAGAGCCTAGGCTCTGATACCACCCTGTAACGCCCGATCCCGGCGGGTACGGAGACGTTACTGCGACGTATATACGCAGGTCAGAAATACCCCCACGTATATACGCTAAGCATCAGTACAGGCAAGAATCAGAGTACGGAAGCAGTGGTGCATTATACATTCCAACACACGAGTACAATTACAAAGTTATCACCAGAGGTGATCCGATATTACAATAATATTACATCACCAGAATGGCGCAATTGCGGGAATACAAGAGATATACAAGAGTAAACAGTATTAAAGGCACTCACGAGTTTACCAAAGGAAAACTCGAGAGGCACACAGGGGGCCTGGAAGAATAGAGCTCAGGACGGTGTGCTGGAAATCCACGCTACCGCTGTGCTACTCTGATCAGCAACAGAGAGAGTCCACTAGCTCCAAGCTCCATGACCTGGACATGAAAATCCAGGGGAGTCAGATGAAACTCCCCAGGCGAGTGTAATGTGAAAGCTAAGTGGCGAGCCAGGATGAGCACAAGTGTGCATAAAACAAATGATATCAAGTAGGAAGTACTCATGATATGATCAGATAAGAACAGGAGACAGGTAGGTTAGAATACAGGTAGAGAGCAAGTATGAACAGGTATAACATAATCATAAAATTGGAAAGCCGATGTAAAAATCTGATGAAAGCATTCGTGGCAATTCACACAGTGGTTATAACAGGAGTACATAACAGGTTTAACAGGAGTCATAACAGGAATCATAACATGAATCATAACAGGAATAACAGGAGTCATAACAGGAATAACAGGTATAACAGGCAACACTAGATATCTCCTAAACTAATATAAAACCGATAAAACCGAATAAAAGCCGATTACAAGCAAAACCGATCGTACAAGCTTAGGTCACGGCTCCATGAGACTAGTACATCGAAGGAATAATCCAAACAAGGAAACCCTCATCTATATACCTTTATCTCATATCATCGCAATCCAAGCACATACAACCCGAGTTGCAAAGCAGCACAACAATTTGTAGATTAGCATCTTATTATAATTGGAGCCGTCTAAGTTCCAGGCTTCAGTATGTGTCCCATTCCACATACTTCCACTCGCAACTTATATAGCAAGTTATTTGGAAACTGATAAAGTGCGATGAATCATGCTCTGGATGGGCCCCGTACATGCCCGGGACAACGGTTCAGGAGTATCCGGTGCTGAGCCGGAACGTACCGCTAGGTACCGGGACTTATGGACGCCCGAACAGGAATAGAGTATCGCAGATCCCATAGAAATAGTTCTAGGGCGTGTGCATACCCGGCATGAAAATCAGGAGTAGGGGTGTCAGTACACCCCACGGAATCCCTGGTGGCCGCCAGGTGATCCCTCAAGTATGAGGCCACGCGTGACTCGATAGTGCCACCATGAACATGATTAATCAGGGCCCATCAGTTTCCCCCAAACCAGGTGCAAGTTGTCTAATTATAATAATAATATATATACCGGGTAAGCAGGACATGATCAGGAATCCAGGATTACATAACAGGAGTCAGGCATAGACAAGAGATGGCCCTGCAGATTCAAGAGGTGGCCCCCACAGATTCAAGAGGTAGCCCCCACCACGTGTGTGATGTGACACTTTGTTCCGTGTGGCACTTTGTTCTGAGGGGATGGATTCTAGAGGTGGCCCCCACAGATTCAAGAGGTGGCCCCCACCACGAGTGTGATGTGGCATTTTGTTCCGTGTGGCACTTAGTTCCATTCAGGACTTGACGGGAACAGGTAGTACAACATGAGTAAGTGTCAAGTGGGAGTATACCAGACGCAGGAAATAGCAGACGCGGGGTTCGCGTTGCAAGAATGGTAGACGCGGAAATGGCAGACGCAGGGTTCGCGTCGCGAGAATGGCAGACGCGGAAATAGCAGACGCGGGGTTCGCGTCGCAAAGGTGCCAAAACGCGAGGCTCGTGATCTGCGTTTAAAGGAGGAGAACGCGGACGAGAGTATAACTCCGCGTCATGTCAATATAGATAGAACACAGACGCGAGCTTTAGCTTTGCGTCGCAACGATACAATAACGCGAAGGCCGCGTTAAGGAAAGCCTAGACGCAGGAGGTAACTCTGCGTCTAATCAGTTTAGCCACACCGCACGACATAAAATACAATAATAAAAAGAGTTTACAAGTCCATGTCTTGGCGAGCGAGGTTACTCGCCTAAAACTGATGCTTGAAGCTTTAAGCGTCCGAAATGATCTTTGTCGCCGAATATCACTAAATCGATCACCGGAATAATCGCGAACGATTACCGGAATGATCTACGGTGATATTACCGACGAAGAAAGCTCGGCCCCAATCCAAAAGGAGGGTACCGGCCTACACAAGGTGATGGAGAGTAGTTGAAGGTGCAAGTCTAGTTCAAGTTGGCAAGATGGGATTTTGCAAACGGTGCAACGGGGAGTGACGAGATAGCCAGTATGAAGGAGCTCGCCGTGGAGGTGAAGATGGTCTACTTGGTGGTGGCCAAGGAGGAGTAGTTGGTGGTGGAGATGAAGGAGGAGTTGGTGAGGGTGAAGGCTCTCTTGGTGGAGAATGAAGAAAATGAAAAGGAAAGAAGGAAAGACACCTTTTATAGTTGGCATGAAATGTGAAGGAGATGTAAATAGAATTTAGAGAAGGGGGTTTGTGTAAAATTGGGGAGTTAGGTGACTCTCTCCCTTGGCCGGCTATGATGATGAGAGGGGAATGGGGGTGTCTTGGGAATGACATTTTGGAAGAGAAGAATTAAATGAAGAGAGAGAAAAAGGTAAAGGTATGAATGTAATAATGTGTACATCATATAAAGCAAAAGAAAACAAATGAGGGGAACTTGCGTTTCCCACATTGAAACGCAGCACTCCCTTGTGTTTAGGAAATATGGGCTAAACGCAGGGATTAAGCCGCGTTTAGGGAAAGCCAAAAGCTGCGTTCCAAAAAGGAGAGAGAAAGTCATGATAATTGATGGGATTTGATCTGAAGTGCATTAAATGCAACATGGGGAGGATCTTCACAATAAATGCAGAATCC
This sequence comes from Agave tequilana, assembly GCA_038442645.1. Taxonomy (NCBI): domain Eukaryota; kingdom Viridiplantae; phylum Streptophyta; class Magnoliopsida; order Asparagales; family Asparagaceae; genus Agave; species Agave tequilana. The sequence goes on along the minus strand of JAVJIF010004872.1, from coordinate 80,944 downwards.
CAGGTAGGTGAGATCCGCGTTTAAAGAAGGAGAGAGAAAATGGGGAAAGACAGAGTAGAATATATGGGGTAATTCCTCGGTAACTGGGAAAACACCGGAAAAGCCCAAAAATGAAGTAACTCGGAAAGTTTCCCAAAAATTCTCAAAAATCATAAATATTTTAAAATGATTTTTGGTGAAATTGGTTTTCAAAGATTCAATCTCATTTTCCAGATAAAAATCATAAGGTCAGCCGTCAATCTCGGTATACACCGGATTGGCCGGATTTTAATAAAATCTGATAAATCCCAGAAAATACATTTGGATAGAAAATAGGATTTTAAGAAATAATGTCCAAAGACACTTCTGGAGATTCCAAACCGTTTGTAAATTAAAAATCTGGGAATCGGTCAACGGTACTGGCCAACACCGGTTTTGAAGATTTACAACTTAATTCAGGAAAATTCCAGAAAATAATATAAAATCCAGAATATTGGAAAACGATGTTTAAAACTGAAATCGGTCAAATCGGAATACCAGAATGTCCAAACCGAGCAGTACTCTGGGATCGGGCCTTCGGTTCAAACTAAGGTTGACTCCGAATCCACGAATCCAAATCCAAGACAAAAGAATTCATAATACAAAACAAATACGGAAGTAAATCACAAAATACGATCGAGAAATCTGAACACGCAACTAAGTACGTATTCCAGGAACGGGGTGTTACAGTGTCGGAGGCGGCTGGGCGTCGCCGGAGGCGGCCAGGCTAGGCCGGGCATCGCGGAGGCTGGCCAGGCCGGGCGGCGCCGGAGGCCGGCCAGGCCAGGCTCGCCGGCGGGTTGCCGGCCGTGTGCAAGCGCCGACAGCGCATGTGGGGGAGGGCGCCAGCCCCCACCATCTTCTTCTTTCTCCTCTTCGCAGTGGAGCCCCGGCCAGCGGCGCCGGAGCGGCACCAGAGAGGCGCCGGACAGTGGCGCCGGCGAGATGGCCGCGCCGGCCAGGCGGCCGGGCGGTGGGCGCGCGCGGGCGGCGGCGGCGGCAGCAGTCCATGGCTGCTACTGCTGTTGCTCTTAGGGGGGCAATTCAGACCTGACCCGCCAGACCCGACCCGACCCGACCCAGAGTAAGTGGGTATGGGTTTGAGCTATACGGGTTTGGGTCGTAATCGGGTCGACCCACCAGACCCGATTAATAAATGGGTCGGGTCGACCCAAACCCACCAAACCCGCTAAGACCCGCTAAGACCCATTTACCTTTTTATATTTTTGATCCAGAGATTTTTTTTTGGGAATCATTTATCATTTCCGCTCAGGGACTTCATAATTTAGCTCTCCATCCTTTCTTCATCAAAATCCAATACACCATACACATTGCACAATCTTCTATGAAAAACCTAAAGCCCCTTAATTTTAACTACATTCTCATAAATAAACAAAATTATATTGCATAAACAATCCCTGAGTTTGTCTCAATCCCACTAATACTTTCACCTTTATTTCAGAGAATAAGAAGCATTGCATTTGATATACATGATTTTATGATTTTTAACTTATTGAAACCAACATTATGCCACTGTCATCTACTTATAGAATGCAAGAACAAGGTTCCTACAAAATATTTACTGCTAACGGGTCGACCCGACCCGGCCGACCCATTTAGTTAAATGGCTCAAATGGGTCGGGTCGGGTCGACCCACATAATACTGGGTCGGGTTGGGTTTGGATTTTTGACCCATATAAATAAATGGGTCGGGTCGACCCGACCCGATTATGGGTCGACCCATTTAAGACCCGACCCAATTAGACCCGACCCGACCCAATTGCCACCCCTAGTTGCTCTGTTGGGTGAAAACCCAATGGGTTTGGGTAATTACCCGACCCATTTGCACTTCAACCCGACCCAATAAGGTACAATTACATTTTAACCCCTGTACATTTATTAATTACCTTTAGGCCCCTGTAAAATTACAAATAGCCCCCTAGATATTTTCAGTTATTACATATTTAACCTTGATTGTTATGATTTAGTATTCGAGCGATATCTGGAGCATCCGGACTCCGATTCGGGCGATTCTGGATCCGTTGCGATCGTGGGAAAGAGAGCTACCTCCCTATGGCTAGTTTGTGAGTGTTTTTATTTTAAAAATTATCTTTTTAGTCTATTAATTGAACTTGGTTGCTTTATTCATTACCGGTAAATCCTAATTGGTACACCATATTAAAACATTGTAATAAACACTGTACTTAAAATATGCATAATACCTAATAGACGTAGAGTGTGACACTGGATACCTATTAGGTCATGTTCATGGACCACTGACATCCAGCCCACTATGTCACCATATGTTTGGACACTATCATGTAATGTATCGTATCACAATAACGTTACCTGCATACGGTTCCACAGATACGCTATGACACGACACTGTCACTAGACATGCATGCTAGACACTGTTACTATAATTCACAGGACATGATATTATATGATACACGGACTACCATTATTACATGTACTGTTACATGGATTATGGCCACACATTTATGTTCCACTAGTACAAGGATAAGTACCACATGTCATATTATTGTTATGATCCTTACACTGATACTATAGTTCACTGTACATGATATTAGACACTGCCCATTGGTATTGCACAGATACTATGACACGTCTCACGTTCGTATTCATGTACAGCACTTCACGACATACCGTCATATCCTATACCGTTATCATCATTACATGGATTCTCAGCATATCACTGTTACACGTGCATACATGATTTAATGATTCTTGTCATATGGATCACCGTGCATATTACATATATTATTGTTTCATGTTACCGTATTCATATTACATGATTATTTCCTGTTACTGATATGGATATTCCTGTTACTGGACATGAGAGCTGTTGATATGCGATATGTGGACTTCCACATCTATTGATCCCGTTATATTGTTCCCGTTATATTGTTCCCGATATATTGTTCCCGATTCCCGTTATATTGTTTTATGCTATCAACAGAGCTCTGGTCCAGTTATCATGTTACCCGTATCATGTACTGTTATTTGTTCTTATTACATTGGATACTTGACATATCAGATCATAATGATAACTGGGGTATGGGGGAGACTTGACGGTTGATTAGATCTTATCGGGTGATGTACTGGATCCATATTGTTCTCCCACTGCAGGGGATGGTAGTGCTACCTACCAATTGCTCCATGAGCTATTGTTACTTGATTATTGTTCCCTCTTAGCGGAGGGCTCTGGTCTCAGCAGCCAGGGGTTTGATAAAGGCCGTGATCCCGGGTATGCACGGGATACACCTACCCGATAAGAACTTCTCGACCATGGGTTTCCAATTTACATAATAAAACAGTATACACAATAGTGACGTCGGGAATACTTGTTATTTGGTCACTCTCTCGTTTGGATAATGGTACCCGTAGGCCATGTCCGGATAGGTTCGACTGGAGTGCGGGCTCCAGTATGAACTGCCAGTGGTATGGGACACTGGAAGAGAGTGATTGTAATACCAGGTGGTACTGATTGCTACTATTGTATAAATCACATGACATGCCTGGTACCTGTATGCTATCTTGTTATTGTTCATGCTACTGTACCCGATATCATGTTACCTGCATACTTGTTACTTTACCTGGCATATGTTCTATTGTCTGTGACGGTATATGACGCATGTTCTGCATTGCATATATGATGCTTTCTATAGAGCAGACATCATTACTGTATATACACCACACCGTATAGTGATTACACTACATAGGCCCATCTACCTGTACCCGTCTATCACGTCGCCACTAGCATGTTCACTTCTATCACGTCACCACTAGATAACATTTTATATTTATAAAACTGGATACGACTCATGACCCGATGATAACCGGCTAGGTAGGGAAGATATTAAAAAATGACATGTTTCTATATTTCTACTGCTTCTTATATGCTTATTATATGGTATCACCAGTACAACATCATGTATTATATATTATTATCGTGCTTGTATTACTATTGTATATATTACTGCCTCCTTCATTTTACCACTCACTAGGTTGCTTTCTGACGACCCTGGGTTTGCGTGCCCAGATTGGAGATCCGCGTACCGAGAGTGCCTTGGGTCACATAGGAGATTCCTCCTCTGGCCTATTCATAGGTATCTTAGTAATTTATTTGTCCCTATTTTTCATATCTGTTATGATTGCTGACCTCTTTCTACAGGTATTCTTGTACTTATTTCATGCTGGATCTCATGACTATATGGAGGTAATGTACTGTACTGAGGCTTAACGTACGCGTGAGCGTGTTTTCACCTCGCATATGTACGTCGCCATAACGTCTCCGTATCCTTGGGATCGGGGCGTTACACAGTGGTATCAGAGCCTAGGTTCACACCTAGTGTGGGTAACCACCTGGGTCAATCCACGGGCTCTTACCAACAGTACAATCAGATTCAGATTCTAGCTTATCTGTCTCTGAAATTTGGGATTCCAGCAACGAGTACAAGAATGCCATGACCTTGACAATTCACTCCTTGATTCTGTTTTATTCCTTCCTTCCTTTCAGTTGTCAACCAGAACATCCGATTTCCTTCTCATCTTCTTTACATCGTCTTGCTTCCCATCCGGTTGGATTTGTTCATTACCATACTTCGCTGTCCCGAGTTCCTTATAGCTATCAGATTGCGCAGCGGAAGTGTCGTGGACCCGTCACCTTTAGGCTTTGGGGTTGAAAATCTAGTTTTCACACCTGAATAGAAATTGCGAGGACGCAATTTTTGTAAGGTGGGGAGAAATGTAACCCCCTGATCCCCGGTGTACGTATTACCGTATCGGTACGCGATACGACGTACAAAATTGATTTGAACTCCGTAGTAGTCCGTTTGAGCTGATTTCAGTTTCAAAAATCATTTTCTAATATTTGAGATTTTTCAGGATTTTTCTAGAATTTTTCTGGATTATTTTGGAAAATCTCCGTAGTCGGTGTCGACCGATACCGATAATCTGCTTTCTGATTTTTAATTCATAAAAGGAGTAAAATTTTGAGAATCCGCTTTCACCAGGGGTCTTAGAATCATATTATCTACGTTTGGGTATTTTTGAGAATTTTTCTGAATTTATCGAAAATCCGGTCAAACCGGGTGTCGCCCGTATTGGCGAGACACTCCGGGATTTTTAATTGGCAAGGCGGATTGAATTTTTGCAAACCGTCTTCATCTTACGTCTCAGGATAATATTCTCTATTTTCTATAATTTTTGGCACCGTTCAGAGCTAGTCGAATTGTGGGCCAATAGTAGAATATTTAAATATTAATTTTCTTTTTCTTTTTCTTTTCTTTCCCCTTTCTTCTCCCCCAAGCCTCACCACCGACTCTCCCAACCGCCATCCTGTAGCACCCTCTTCTTTTAAATCCCTCCTCTCCCTCTCCTCTATTCTCTCTCTCACTCTCTCACTCTCTCTCTCTCCAAAACCTCTCTACTCTCTCTACCCTCCCTTTCTCTCTCTTCATTTCTCTCTCCCTCTCTCCATCTCTCTCTCTCTTTCCAGACTTCCAGCGGTGTCGGAGGCGGCTGGGCGTCGCCGAGGCGGCCAGGCTAGGCCGGACATCGCCGGAGGCTGGCCAGGCCAGGCGGCGCCGGAGGCCGGCCAGGCCAGGCCCGCCGGCGGGTTGCCGGCCGTGTGCAAGCGCCGACGGTGCATTTGGGGGAGGGCGCCAGCCCCCACCATCTTCTTCTTTCTCCTCTTCGCAGTGGAGCCCCGACCAGCGGCGCCGGAGCGGCGCCGGAGTGGCGCCGGACAGTGGCGCCGGCGAGATGGCCGCGCCGGCCAGGCGGCCGGGCGGTGGGCGCGCGCGCGCGGGCGGCGACGGCAGCAGCCCATGGCTGCTGCTGCTGTTGCTCTGTTGGGTGAAAACCCAATGGGTTTGGGTTTGGGTAATTACCCGACCCGTTTGCACTTCAACCCGACCCAATAAGGTACAATTACATTTTAACCCCTGTACATTTATTAATTACCTTTAGGCCCCTGTAAAATTAAAAATAGCCCCTAGATATTTTCAGTTATTACATATTTAACCCTGATTATTATGATTTAGTATTCGAGCGATATCTGGAGCATCCGGACTCCGATTCGGGCGATTCTGGATCCGTTGCGATCGTGGGAAAGAGAGCTACCTCCCTATGGCTAGTTTGTGAGTGTTTTTATTTTATAAATTATCTTTTAGTCTATTAATGAACTTGGTTGCTTTATTCATTACCGGTAAATCCTAATTGGTACACCATATTAAAACATTGTAATAAACACTGTACTTAAAATATGCATAATACCTAATAGACGTAGAGTGTGACACTGGATACCTATTAGGTCATGTTCATGGACCACTGACATCCGGCTCACTATGTCACCATATGTTTGGACACTATCATGTCATGTATCGTATCACAATAACGTTACCTGCATACGGTTCCACAGATACGCTATGACACGATACTGTCACTAGACATGCATGCTAGACACTGTTACTATAATTCACAGGACATGATATTATATGATACACGGACTACCATTATTACATGTACTGTTACATGGATTATGGCCACACATTTATGTTCCACTAGTACAAGGATAAGTACCGCATGTCATATTATTGTTATGATCCTTACACTGATACGATAGTTCACTGTACATGATATTAGACACTGCCCATTGGTATTGCACAGATACTATGACACGTCTCACGTTCGTATTCATGTACAGCACTTCACGGCATACCGTCATATCCTATACCGTTATCATCATTACATGGATTCTCAGCATATCACTGTTACACGTGCATACATGATTTAATGATTCTTGTCATATGGATCACCGTGCATATTACATATATTATTGTTTCATGTTACCGTATTCATATTACATGATTATTTCCTGTTACTGATATGGATATTCCTGTTACTGGACATGAGAGCTGTTGATATGCGATATGTGGACTTCCACATCTATTGATCCCGTTATATTGTTCCCGTTATATTGTTCCCGATATATTGTTCCCGATTCCCGTTATATTGTTTTATAATATCAACAGAGCTCTGGTCCAGTTATCATGTTACCCGTATCATGTACTGTTATTTGTTCTTGTTACATTGGATACTTGACATATCAGATCATAATGATAACTGGGGTATGGGGGAGACTTGACGGTTGATTAGATTTTATCGGGTGATGTACTGGATCCATATTGTTCTCCCACTGCAGGGGATGGTAGTGCTACCTACCAATTGCTCCATGAGCTATTGTTACTTGATTATTGTTCCCCTCTTAGCGGAGGGCTCTGATCTCAGCAGCCAGGGGTTTGATAAAGGCCGTGATCCCGGGTATGCACGGGATACACCTACCCGATAAGAACTCCTCGACCATGGGTTTCCATTTTACATAATAAAACAGTATACACAATAGTGACGTCGGGAACACTTGTTATTTGGTCACTCTCTCGTTTGGATAATGGTACCCGTAGGCCATGTCCGGATGGGTTCGACTGGAGTGCGGGCTCCAGTATGAACTGCCAGTGGTATGGGACACTGGAAGAGAGTGATTGTAATACCAGGTGGTACTGATTGCTACTATTGTATAAATCACATGACATGCCTGGTACCTGTATGCTATCTTGTTATTGTTCATGCTACTGTACCCGATATCATGTTACCTGCATACTTGTTACTTTACCTGGCATATGTTCTATTGTCTGTGATGGTATATGACGCATGTTCTGCATTGCATGGCATACGACGCATGTTCTGCATTGCATATATGATGCTTTCTGTAGAGCAGACATCACTACTGTATATACACCACACCGTATAGTGATTACACTACATAGGCCCATCTACCTGTACCCGTCTATCACGTCGCCACTAGCACGTTCACTTCTATCACGTCACCACTAGATAACATTTTATATTATATAAACTGGATACGACTCATGACCCGATGATAACCGGCTAGGTAGGGAAGGTATTAAAAAATGACATGTTTCTATATTTCTACTGCTTCTTATATGCTTATTATATGGTATCACCAGTACAACATCATGTATTATATATTATTATCGTGCTTGTATTACTATTGTATATATTACTGCCTCCTTCATTTTACCACTCACTAGGTCGCTTTCTGTCGACCCTGGGTTTGCGTGCCCAGATTGGAGATCCGCGTACCGAGAGTGCCTTGGAGTCACATAGGAGATTCCTCCTTTGGCCTATACATAGGTATCTTAGTAATTTATTTGTCCCTATTTTTCAAATCTGTTATGATTGCTGACCTCTTTCTGCAGGTATTCTTGTACTTATTTCATGCTAGATCTCATGACTATATGGAGGTAATGTACTGTACTGAGGTTTAACGTACGCGTGAGCGTGTTTTCACCTCGCGTATGTACGTCGCCATAACGTCTCCGTATTCTTGGGATCGGGGCGTTACACAGTGGTATCAGAGCCTAGGTTCACACCTGGTGTGGGTAACCACCTGGATCAATCCATGGGCTCTTACCTACAGTACAATCAGATTCAGATTCTAGCTTATCTGTCTCTGAAATTTGGGATTCCAGCAACGAGTACAAGAATGCCATGACCTTGACAATTCACTCCTTGATTCTGTTTTATTCCTTCCTTCCTTCCAGTTGTCAACCAGAACATCCGATTTCCTTCTCATCTTCTTTACATCGTCTTGCTTCCCATCCGGTTGGATTTGTTCGTTACCATACTTCGCTGTCCCGAGTTCCTTATAGCTATCAGAGTGCGCAGCGGAAGTGTCGTGGACCCGTCACCTTTAGGCTTTGGGGTTGAAAATCTAGTTCTCACACCTGAATAGAAATTGCGAGGAAAAAAATTTTTGTAAGGTGGGGAGAAATGTAACCCCCTGATCCCCGGTGTACGTATTACCGTATCGGTACGCGATACGACGTACAAAATTGATTTGACCTCCGTAGTAGTCCGTTTGAGCTGATTTTAGTTTCAAAAATCATTTTCTAATATTTGAGATTTTTCAGAATTTTTCTAGAATTTTTCTGGATTATTTTGGAAATCTCCGTAGTCGGTGTCGACCGATACCGATAATCTGCTTTCTGATTTTTAATTCATAAAAGGAGTACAATTTTGAGAATCCGCTTTCACCAGGGGTCTTAGAATCGTATTATATACGTTCGAGTATTTTTGGGAATTTTTCTGAATTTATCGAAAATCCGGTCAAACCGGTGTCGCCCGTATTGGCGAGACACTCCGGGATTTTTAATTGGCAAGCCGGATTGAATTTTGGCAAACCGTCTTCATCTTACGTCTCAGGATAATATTCTCTATTTTCTGAATTTTTTGGCACCGTTCAAAGCTAGTCGAATTGTGGGCCAATAGTAGAATATTTAAATATTAATTTTCTTTTTCTTTTTCTTTTTCTTTTCTTTCCCTTTCTTCTCCCCAAGCCTCACCACCAACTCTCCCAACCGCCATCCTGTAGCACCCTCTTCTTTTAAATCCCTCCTCTCCCTCTCCTCTATTCTCTCTCTCACTCTCTCACTCTCTTTCCAAAACCTCTCTACTCTCTCTACCCTCTCTTTCTCTCTCTTTATTTCTCTCTCCCTCTCTCCATCTCTCTCTCTCTCTCTTTCCAGACTTCCAGCGGTGTCGGAGGCGGCTGGGCGTCGCCAGAGGCGGCCAGGCTAGGCCGGGCATCGCCGGAGGCTAGCCAGGCCAGGCGGCGCCGGAGGCCGGCCAGGCCAGGCCCGCCGGCGGTTGCCGGCCGTGTGCAAGCGCCGACGGCGCATGTGGGGGAGGGCGCCAGCCCCCACCATCTTCTTCTTTCTCCTCTTCGCAGTGGAGCCCCGGCCAGCGGCGCCGGAGCAGCGCCGGAGTGGCGCCGGACAGTGGCGCCGGCGAGATGGCCGCGCCGGCCATGCGGCCTGGAGGTGGGCGCGCGCGCGAGCGGCGGCGGCAGCAGCCCATGGCTGCTGCTGCTGTTGCTCTGTTGGGTGAAAACCCAATGGGTTGGGTTTGGGTAATTACCCGACCCGTTTGCACTTCAACCCGACCCAATAAGGTACAATTACATTTTAACCCCTGTACATTTATTAATTACCTTTAGGCCCCTATAAAATTACAAATAGCCCCTAGATATTTTCAGTTATTACATATTTAACCCTGATTGTTATGATTTAGGGCCTGTTTGTTTCGTTGTAAAACGTCGCAAGTCGTAAGTCGTAAAATGAGAATGGAAAAAATGAACTGTAGCAGAGAAAATATATTGTGTTTTACGGTGTTTGGTTGATAAAGTGGAGTGTAAATGGAAAAGTATATTGTGTTTTACGGTGTTTGGTTGATAAAGTGAAAGTGTAAATGATAAAGTATATTGTGTTTTACGGTGTTTGGTTGGTAATGTAAAAGTGTAAGTGGAAAAGTTGACCACAAAATTAACTGTAGCAGTAATTTAAATATTATAAATACTATTAAATTAAATCTACTATTACAAATTAAATTGTATTAATAAATTTGAGATAAAAAATTAATAATCTTAATATTTTATTTATAACAATAATATTAATAAAATATTAGTAAAATTAGTAAAATATTACTACAATATTAACTAAATAAGTAATTATAAAATTTTAAGAAAATCTAAAGAACTGAATAAAATTTTAAGGATACTAATAAAACATAAATATTAAAAAAATCTTAAGAAAATTAATAAAATATAGTTATAATATTATAATATTATAAAATACTTAAGATTATTATAATATTAAATTTTATGATAATAATATCGTAATATTATAAAAATATAAAATTAACAAAGTAAAATATAATTATAAATTTAATAATGAAATATATTATGATATTATTATAATGAATTATTACAATATTAACATAATAAAATATTAATATAATTTTAAAGTATATTATAATATTAATAAAGTAATTATTTATATTAAGAAATAAATAAATTAAATATATAATAATTTTATATTAAACACATTATTGTTATATTAATAAAATATTAAATTTAAATAAAATATTAAGAAAATTGGTGTAAATATTAATAAATAATAAGTATTAAATAACAATATTAAATTATATATTAAATTAAAATAATAAAATAGTAAATATTAAAACAATCTTAAAAATAATAAAAAACTAAAAAATACCAGTATAAAATAATTCGGTAAGAAATTAAGCACTATTAAAAATATTAAATATATTAAATATTTAATAATATTAAATTATATATTGATTATCAAGTAACTGCTTTGACACTACGAATATATTACAAGCAGAATTTACATGACCACAAAATTAACTGTAGCAGTTGCAAGTGGGAAAATTTGAGTGTAAAAGTGAGATTTATATGACCACAAATTTAACTGTAGCAACTGCAAGTGGGAAATGAGAGTTGTATTTTGCGAAATGTTTTGCAACGAAACAAACAGCTGAAAATGGAAAAGAGTTTTACGACTTGCGGTTTTGCGGCGTTTTGCGGGGAAACAAACAGGCCCTTAGTATTCGAGCGATATCTGGAGCATCCGGACTCCGATTCGGGCGATTCTGGATCCGCTGCGATCGTGGGAAAGAGAGCTACCTCCCTATGGCTAGTTTGTGAGTGTTTTTATTTTATAAATTATCTTTTTAATCTATTAATTGAACTTGGTTGCTTTATTCATTACCGATAAATCCTAATTGGTACACCATATTAAAACATTGTAATAAACACTGTACTTAAAATATGCATAATACCTAATAGACGTAGAGTGTGACACTGGATACCTATTAGGTCATGTTCATGGACCACTGACATCCGGCTCACTATGTCACCATATGTTTGGACACTATCATGTCATGTATCGTATCACAATAACGTTACCTGCATACGGTTCCACAGATACACTATGACACGACACTGTCACTAGACATGCATGCTAGACACTGTTACTATAATTCACAGGATATGATATTATATGATACACGGACTACCATTATTACATGTACTGTTACATGGATTATGGCCACACATTTATGTTCCACTAGTATAAGGATAAGTACCGCATGTCATATTATTGTTATGATCCTTACCCTGATACGATAGTTCACTGTACATGATATTAGACACTGCCCATTGGTATTGCACAGATACTATGACACGTCTCACGTTCGTATTCATGTACAGCACTTCACGGCATACCGTCATATCCTATACCGTTATCATCATTACATGGATTCTCAGCATATCACTGTTACACGTGCATACATGATTTAATGATTCTTGTCATATGGATCACCGTGCATATTACATATATTATTGTTTCATGTTACCGTATTCATATTACATGATTATTTCCTGTTACTGATATGGATATTCCTGTTACTGGACATGAGAGCTGTTGATATGCGATATGTGGACTTCCACATCTATTGATCCCGTTATATTGTTCCCGTTATATTGTTCCCGATTCCGTTATATTGTTTTATGCTATCAACAGAGCTCTGGTCCAGTTATCATGTTACCCGTATCATGTACTATTATTGTTCTTGTTACATTGGATACTTGACATATCAGATCATAATGATAACTGGGGTATGGGGGAGACTTGACGGTTGATTAGATCTTATCGGGTGATGTACTGGATCCATATTGTTCTCCCACTGTAGGGGATGGTAGTGCTACCTACCAATTGCTCCATGAGCTATTGTTACTTGATTATTGTTCCCCTCTTAGCGGAGGGCTCTGATCTCAGCAGCCAGGGGTTTGATAAAGGCCGTGATCCCGGGTATGCACGGGATATACCTACCCGATAAGAACTCCTCGACCATGGGTTTCCAATTTACATAATAAAACAGTATACACAATAGTAACGTCGGGAACACTTGTTATTTGGTCACTCTCTCGTTTGGATAATGGTACCCGTAGGCCATGTCCGGATGGGTTCGACTGGAGTGCGGGCTCCAGTATGAACTGCCAGTGGTATGGGACACTGGAAGAGAGTGATTGTAATACCAGGTGGTACTGATTGCTACTATTGTATAAATCACATGACATGCCTGGTACCTGTATGCTATCTTGTTATTGTTCATGCTACTGTACCCGATATCATGTTACCTGCATACTTGTTACTTTACCTGGCATATGTTCTATTGTCTGTGACGGTATATGACGCATGTTCTGCATTGCATATATGATGCTTTCTATAGAGCAGACATCATTACTGTATATACACCACACCGTATAGTGATTACACTACATAGGCCCATCTACCTGTACCCGTCTATCACGTCGCCACTAGCATGTTCACTTCTATCACGTCACCACTAGATAACATTTTATATTATATAAACTGGATACGACTCATGACCCGATGATAACCGGCTAGGTAGGGAAGATATTAAAAAATGACATGTTTCTATATTTCTACTGCTTCTTATATGCTTATTATATGGTATCACCAGTACAACATCATGTATTATATATTATTATCGTGCTTGTATTACTATTGTATATATTACTGCCTCCTTCATTTTACCACTCACTAGGTTGCTTTCTGACGACCCTGGGTTTGCGTGCCCAGATTGGAGATCCGCGTACCGAGAGTGCCTTGGGTCACATAGGAGATTCCTCCTCTGGCCTATTCATAGGTATCTTAGTAATTTATTTGTCCCTATTTTTCATATCTGTTATGATTGCTGACCTCTTTCTGCAGGTATTCTTGTACTTATTTCATGCTGGATCTCATGACTATATGGAGGTAATGTACTGTACTGAGGCTTAACGTACGCGTGAGCGTGTTTTCACCTCGCATATGTACGTCGCCATAACGTCTCCGTATCCTTGGGATCGGGGCGTTACACAGTGGTATCAGAGCCTAGGTTCACACCTAGTGTGGGTAACCACCTGGGTCAATCCACGGGCTCTTACCAACAGTACAATCAGATTCAGATTCTAGCTTATCTGTCTCTGAAATTTGGGATTCCAGCAACGAGTACAAGAATGCCATGACCTTGACAATTCACTCCTTGATTCTGTTTTATTCCTTCCTTCCTTTCAGTTGTCAACCAGAACATCCGATTTCCTTCTCATCTTCTTTACATCGTCTTGCTTCCCATCCGGTTGGATTTGTTCATTACCATACTTCGCTGTCCCGAGTTCCTTATAGCTATCAGAGTGCGCAGCGGAAGTGTCGTGGACCCGTCACCTTTAGGCTTTGGGGTTGAAAATCTAGTTTTCACACCTGAATAGAAATTGCGAGGACGCAATTTTTGTAAGGTGGGGAGAAATGTAACCCCCTGATCCCCGGTGTACGTATTACCGTATCGGTACGCGATACGACGTACAAAATTGATTTGAACTCCGTAGTAGTCCGTTTGAGCTGATTTCAGTTTCAAAAATCATTTTCTAATATTTGAGATTTTTCAGGATTTTTCTAGAATTTTTCTGGATTATTTTGGAAAATCTCCGTAGTCGGTGTCGACCGATACCGATAATCTGCTTTCTGATTTTTAATTCATAAAAGGAGTAAAATTTTGAGAATCCGCTTTCACCAGGGGTCTTAGAATCATATTATCTACGTTCGGTATTTTTGAGAATTTTTCTGAATTTATCGAAAATCCGGTCAAACCGGGTGTCGCCCGTATTGGCGAGACACTCCGGGATTTTTAATTGGCAAGGCGGATTGAATTTTTGCAAACCGTCTTCATCTTACGTCTCAGGATAATATTCTCTATTTTCTATAATTTTTTGGTACCGTTCAGAGCTAGTCGAATTGTGGGCCAATAGTAGAATATTTAAATATTAATTTTCTTTTTCTTTTTCTTTTCTTTCCCCTTTCTTCTCCCCAAGCCTCACCACCGACTCTCCCAACCGCCATCCTATAGCACCCTCTTCTTTTAAATCCCTCCTCTCCCTCTCCTCTATTCTCTCTCTCACTCTCTCACTCTCTCTCTCTCCAAAACCTCTCTACTCTCTCTACCCTCCCTTTCTCTCTCTTCATTTCTCTCTCCCTCTCTCCATCTCTCTCTCTCTTTCCAGACTTCCAGCGGTGTCGGAGGCGGCTGGGCGTCGCCGAGGCGGCCAGGCTAGGCCGGACATCGCCGGAGGCTGGCCAGGCCAGGCGGCGCCGGAGGCCGGCCAGGCCAGGCCCGCCGGCGGGTTGCCGGCCGTGTGCAAGCGCCGACGGTGCATTTGGGGAGGGCGCCAGCCCCCACCATCTTCTTCTTTCTCCTCTTCGCAGTGGAGCCCCGACCAGCGGCGCCGGAGCGGCGCCGGAGTGGCGCCGGCGAGATGGCCGCGCCGGCCAGGCGGCCGGGCGGTGGGCGCGCGCGCGGGCGGCGACGGCAGCAGCCCATGGCTGCTGCTGCTGTTGCTCTGTTGGGTGAAAACCCAATGGGTTTGGGTTTGGGTAATTACCCGACCCGTTTGCACTTCAACCCGACCCAATAAGGTACAATTACATTTTAACCCCTGTACATTTATTAATTACCTTTAGGCCCCTGTAAAATTAAAAATAGCCCCTAGATATTTTCAGTTATTACATATTTAACCCTGATTATTATGATTTAGTATTCGAGCGATATCTGGAGCATCCGGACTCCGATTCGGGCGATTCTGGATCCGTTGCGATCGTGGGAAAGAGAGCTACCTCCCTATGGCTAGTTTGTGAGTGTTTTTATTTTATAAATTATCTTTTAGTCTATTAATTGAACTTGGTTGCTTTATTCATTACCGGTAAATCCTAATTGGTACACCATATTAAAACATTGTAATAAACACTGTACTTAAAATATGCATAATACCTAATAGACGTAGAGTGTGACACTGGATACCTATTAGGTCATGTTCATGGACCACTGACATCCGGCTCACTATGTCACCATATGTTTGGACACTATCATGTCATGTATCGTATCACAATAACGTTACCTGCATACGGTTCCACAGATACGCTATGACACGACACTGTCACTAGACATGCATGCTAGACACTGTTACTATAATTCACAGGACATGATATTATATGATACACGGACTACCATTATTACATGTACTGTTACATGGATTATGGCCACACATTTATGTTCCACTAGTACAAGGATAAGTACCGCATGTCATATTATTGTTATGATCCTTACACTGATACGATAGTTCACTGTACATGATATTAGACACTGCCCATTGGTATTGCACAGATACTATGACACGTCTCACGTTCGTATTCATGTACAGCACTTCACGGCATACCGTCATATCCTATACCGTTATCATCATTACATGGATTCTCAGCATATCACTGTTACACGTGCATACATGATTTAATGATTCTTGTCATATGGATCACCGTGCATATTACATATATTATTGTTTCATGTTACCGTATTCATATTACATGATTATTTCCTGTTACTGATATGGATATTCCTGTTACTGGACATGAGAGCTGTTGATATGCGATATGTGGACTTCCACATCTATTGATCCCGTTATATTGTTCCCGTTATATTGTTCCCGATATATTGTTCCCGATTCCCGTTATATTGTTTTATAATATCAACAGAGCTCTGGTCCAGTTATCATGTTACCCGTATCATGTACTGTTATTTGTTCTTGTTACATTGGATACTTGACATATCAGATCATAATGATAACTGGGGTATGGGGGAGACTTGACGGTTGATTAGATTTTATCGGGTGATGTACTGGATCCATATTGTTCTCCCACTGCAGGGGATGGTAGTGCTACCTACCAATGCTCCATGAGCTATTGTTACTTGATTATTGTTCCCCTCTTAGCGGAGGGCTCTGATCTCAGCAGCCAGGGGTTGATAAAGGCCGTGATCCCGGGTATGCACGGGATACACCTACCCGATAAGAACTCCTCGACCATGGGTTTCCATTTTACATAATAAAACAGTATACACAATAGTGACGTCGGGAACACTTGTTATTTGGTCACTCTCTCGTTTGGATAATGGTACCCGTAGGCCATGTCCGGATGGGTTCGACTGGAGTGCGGGCTCCAGTATGAACTGCCAGTGGTATGGGACACTGGAAGAGAGTGATTGTAATACCAGGTGGTACTGATTGCTACTATTGTATAAATCACATGACATGCCTGGTACCTGTATGCTATCTTGTTATTGTTCATGCTACTGTACCCGATATCATGTTACCTGCATACTTGTTACTTTACCTGGCATATGTTCTATTGTCTGTGATGGTATATGACGCATGTTCTGCATTGCATGGCATACGACGCATGTTCTGCATTGCATATATGATGCTTTCTGTAGAGCAGACATCACTACTGTATATACACCACACCGTATAGTGATTACACTACATAGGCCCATCTACCTGTACCCGTCTATCACGTCGCCACTAGCACGTTCACTTCTATCACGTCACCACTAGATAACATTTTATATTATATAAACTGGATACGACTCATGACCCGATGATAACCGGCTAGGTAGGGAAGGTATTAAAAAATGACATGTTTCTATATTTCTACTGCTTCTTATATGCTTATTATATGGTATCACCAGTACAACATCATGTATTATATATTATTATCGTGCTTGTATTACTATTGTATATATTACTGCCTCCTTCATTTTACCACTCACTAGGTCGCTTTCTGTCGACCCTGGGTTTGCGTGCCCAGATTGGAGATCCGCGTACCGAGAGTGCCTTGGAGTCACATAGGAGATTCCTCCTTTGGCCTATACATAGGTATCTTAGTAATTTATTTGTCCCTATTTTTCAAATCTGTTATGATTGCTGACCTCTTTCTGCAGGTATTCTTGTACTTATTTCATGCTAGATCTCATGACTATATGGAGGTAATGTACTGTACTGAGGTTTAACGTACGCGTGAGCGTGTTTTCACCTCGCGTATGTACGTCGCCATAACGTCTCCGTATTCTTGGGATCGGGGCGTTACACAGTGGTATCAGAGCCTAGGTTCACACCTGGTGTGGGTAACCACCTGGATCAATCCATGGGCTCTTACCTACAGTACAATCAGATTCAGATTCTAGCTTATCTGTCTCTGAAATTTGGGATTCCAGCAACGAGTACAAGAATGCCATGACCTTGACAATTCACTCCTTGATTCTGTTTTATTCCTTCCTTCCTTCCAGTTGTCAACCAGAACATCCGATTTCCTTCTCATCTTCTTTACATCGTCTTGCTTCCCATCCGGTTGGATTTGTTCGTTACCATACTTCGCTGTCCCGAGTTCCTTATAGCTATCAGAGTGCGCAGCGGAAGTGTCGTGGACCCGTCACCTTTAGGCTTTGGGGTTGAAAATCTAGTTCTCACACCTGAATAGAAATTGCGAGGAAAAAATTTTTGTAAGGTGGGGAGAAATGTAACCCCCTGATCCCCGGTGTACGTATTACCGTATCGGTACGCGATACGACGTACAAAATTGATTTGACCTCCGTAGTAGTCCGTTTGAGCTGATTTTAGTTTCAAAAATCATTTTCTAATATTTGAGATTTTTCAGAATTTTTCTAGAATTTTTCTGGATTATTTTGGAAAATCTCCGTAGTCGGTGTCGACCGATACCGATAATCTGCTTTCTGATTTTTAATTCATAAAAGGAGTACAATTTTGAGAATCCGCTTTCACCAGGGGTCTTAGAATCGTATTATATACGTTCGAGTATTTTTGGGAATTTTTCTGAATTTATCGAAAATCCGGTCAAACCGGTGTCGCCCGTATTGGCGAGACACTCCGGGATTTTTAATTGGCAAGCCGGATTGAATTTTGGCAAACCGTCTTCATCTTACGTCTCAGGATAATATTCTCTATTTTCTGAAATTTTTTGGCACCGTTCAAAGCTAGTCGAATTGTGGGCCAATAGTAGAATATTTAAATATTAATTTTCTTTTTCTTTTTCTTTTTCTTTTCTTTCCCCTTTCTTCTCCCCCAAGCCTCACCACCAACTCTCCCAACCGCCATCCTGTAGCACCCTCTTTTTAAATCCCTCCTCTCCCTCTCCTCTATTCTCTCTCTCACTCTCTCACTCTCTTTCCAAAACCTCTCTACTCTCTCTACCCTCTCTTTCTCTCTCTTTATTTCTCTCTCCCTCTCTCCATCTCTCTCTCTCTCTCTTTCCAGACTTCCAGCGGTGTCGGAGGCGGCTGGGCGTCGCCAGAGGCGGCCAGGCTAGGCCGGGCATCGCCGGAGGCTGGCCAGGCCAGGCGGCGCCGGAGGCCGGCCAGGCCAGGCCCGCCGGCGGGTTGCCGGCCGTGTGCAAGCGCCGACGGCGCATGTGGGGGAGGGCGCCAGCCCCCACCATCTTCTTCTTTCTCCTCTTCGCAGTGGAGCCCCGGCCAGCGGCGCCGGAGCAGCGCCGGAGTGGCGCCGGACAGTGGCGCCGGCGAGATGGCCGCGCCGGCCATGCGGCCTGGCGGTGGGCGCGCGCGGCGAGCGGCGGCGGCAGCAGCCCATGGCTGCTGCTGCTGTTGCTCTGTTGGGTGAAACCCAATGGGTTTGGGTTTGGGTAATTACCCGACCCGTTTGCACTTCAACCCGACCCAATAAGGTACAATTACATTTTAACCCCTGTACATTTATTAATTACCTTTAGGCCCCTATAAAATTACAAATAGCCCCTATATATTTTCAGTTATTACATATTTAACCCTGATTGTTATGATTTAGTATTCGAGCGATATCTGGAGCATCCGGACTCCGATTCGGGCGATTCTGGATCCGCTGCGATCGTGGGAAAGAGAGCTACCTCCCTATGCCTAGTTTGTGAGTGTTTTTATTTTATAAATTATCTTTTTAATCTATTAATTGAACTTGGTTGCTTTATTCATTACCGGTAAATCCTAATTGGTACACCATATTAAAACATTGTAATAAACACTGTACTTAAAATATGCATAATACCTAATAGACGTAGAGTGTGACACTGGATACCTATTAGGTCATGTTCATGGACCACTGACATCCGGCTCACTATGTCACCATATGTTTGGACACTATCATGTCATGTATCGTATCACAATAACGTTACCTGCATACGGTTCCACAGATACACTATGACACGACACTGTCACTAGACATGCATGCTAGACACTGTTACTATAATTCACAGGATATGATATTATATGATACACGGACTACCATTATTACATGTACTGTTACATGGATTATGGCCACACATTTATGTTCCACTAGTATAAGGATAAGTACCGCATGTCATATTATTGTTATGATCCTTACCTGATACGATAGTTCACTGTACATGATATTAGACACTGCCCATGGTATTGCACAGATACTATGACACGTCTCACGTTCGTATTCATGTACAGCACTTCACGGCATACCGTCATATCCTATACCGTTATCATCATTACATGGATTCTCAGCATATCACTGTTACACGTGCATACATGATTTAATGATTCTTGTCATATGGATCACCGTGCATATTACATATATTATTGTTTCATGTTACCGTATTCATATTACATGATTATTTCCTGTTACTGATATGGATATTCCTGTTACTGGACATGAGAGCTGTTGATATGCGATATGTGGACTTCCACATCTATTGATCCCGTTATATTGTTCCCGTTATATTGTTCCCGATTCCCGTTATATTGTTTTATGCTATCAACAGAGCTCTGGTCCAGTTATCATGTTACCCGTATCATGTACTATTATTTGTTCTTGTTACATTGGATACTTGACATATCAGATCATAATGATAACTGGGGTATGGGGAGACTTGACGGTTGATTAGATCTTATCGGGTGATGTACTGGATCCATATTGTTCTCCCACTGTAGGGGATGGTAGTGCTACCTACCAATTGCTCCATGAGCTATTGTTACTTGATTATTGTTCCCCTCTTAGCGGAGGGCTCTGATCTCAGCAGCCAGGGGTTTGATAAAGGCCGTGATCCCGGGTATGCACGGGATATACCTACCCGATAAGAACTCCTCGACCATGGGTTTCCAATTTACATAATAAAACAGTATACACAATAGTAACGTCGGGAACACTTGTTATTTGGTCACTCTCTCGTTTGGATAATGGTACCCGTAGGCCATGTCCGGATGGGTTCGACTGGAGTGCGGGCTCCAGTATGAACTGCCAGTGGTATGGGACACTGGAAGAGAGTGATTGTAATACCAGGTGGTACTGATTGCTACTATTGTATAAATCACATGACATGCCTGGTACCTGTATGCTATCTTGTTATTGTTCATGCTACTGTACCCGATATCATGTTACCTGCATACTTGTTACTTTACCTGGCATATGTTCTATTGTCTGTGACGGTATATGACGCATGTTCTGCATTGCATATATGATGCTTTCTATAGAGCAGACATCATACTACTGTATATACACCACACCGTATAGTGATTACACTACATAGGCCCATCTACCTGTACCCGTCTATCACGTCGCCACTAGCATGTTCACTTCTATCACGTCACCACTAGATAACATTTTATATTATATAAACTGGATACGACTCATGACCCGATGATAACCGGCTAGGTAGGGAAGATATTAAAAAATGACATGTTTCTATATTTCTACTGCTTCTTATATGCTTATTATATGGTATCACCAGTACAACATCATGTATTATATTATTATCGTGCTTGTATTACTATTGTATATATTACTGCCTCCTTCATTTTACCACTCACTAGGTTGCTTTCTGACGACCCTGGGTTTGCGTGCCCAGATTGGAGATCCGCGTACCGAGAGTGCCTTGGGTCACATAGGAGATTCCTCCTCTGGCCTATTCATAGGTATCTTAGTAATTTATTTGTCCCTATTTTCATATCTGTTATGATTGCTGACCTCTTTCTGCAGGTATTCTTGTACTTATTTCATGCTGGATCTCATGACTATATGGAGGTAATGTACTGTACTGAGGCTTAACGTACGCGTGAGCGTGTTTTCACCTCGCATATGTACGTCGCCATAACGTCTCCGTATCCTTGGGATCGGGGCGTTACACAGTGGTATCAGAGCCTAGGTTCACACCTAGTGTGGGTAACCACCTGGGTCAATCCACGGGCTCTTACCAACAGTACAATCAGATTCAGATTCTAGCTTATCTGTCTCTGAAATTTGGGATTCCAGCAACGAGTACAAGAATGCCATGACCTTGACAATTCACTCCTTGATTCTGTTTTATTCCTTCCTTCCTTTCAGTTGTCAACCAGAACATCCGATTTCCTTCTCATCTTCTTTACATCGTCTTGCTTCCCATCCGGTTGGATTTGTTCATTACCATACTTCGCTGTCCCGAGTTCCTTATAGCTATCAGAGTGCGCAGCGGAAGTGTCGTGGACCCGTCACCTTTAGGCTTTGGGGTTGAAAATCTAGTTTTCACACCTGAATAGAAATTGCGAGGACGCAATTTTTGTAAGGTGGGGAGAAATGTAACCCCCTGATCCCCGGTGTACGTATTACCGTATCGGTACGCGATACGACGTACAAAATTGATTTGAACTCCGTAGTAGTCCGTTTGAGCTGATTTCAGTTTCAAAAATCATTTTCTAATATTTGAGATTTTTCAGGATTTTTCTAGAATTTTTCTGGATTATTTTGGAAAATCTCCGTAGTCGGTGTCGACCGATACCGATAATCTGCTTTCTGATTTTTAATTCATAAAAGGAGTAAAATTTTGAGAATCCGCTTTCACCAGGGGTCTTAGAATCATATTATCTACGTTCGGGTATTTTTGAGAATTTTTCTGAATTTATCGAAAATCCGGTCAAACCGGGTGTCGCCCGTATTGGCGAGACACTCCGGGATTTTTAATTGGCAAGGCGGATTGAATTTTTGCAAACCGTCTTCATCTTACGTCTCAGGATAATATTCTCTATTTTCTATAATTTTTTGGTACCGTTCAGAGCTAGTCGAATTGTGGGCCAATAGTAGAATATTTAAATATTAATTTTCTTTTTCTTTTTCTTTTCTTTCCCCTTTCTTCTCCCCCAAGCCTCACCACCGACTCTCCCAACCGCCATCCTGTAGCACCCTCTTCTTTTAAATCCCTCCTCTCCCTCTCCTCTATTCTCTCTCTCACTCTCTCACTCTCTCTCTCTCCAAAACCTCTCTACTCTCTCTACCCTCCCTTTCTCTCTCTTCATTTCTCTCTCCCTCTCTCCATCTCTCTCTCTCTTTCCAGACTTCCAGCGGTGTCGGAGGCGGCTGGGCGTCGCCGAGGCGGCCAGGCTAGGCCGGACATCGCCGGAGGCTGGCCAGGCCAGGCGGCGCCGGAGGCCGGCCAGGCCAGGCCCGCCGGCGGGTTGCCGGCCGTGTGCAAGCGCCGACGGTGCATTTGGGGGAGGGCGCCAGCCCCCACCATCTTCTTCTTTCTCCTCTTCGCAGTGGAGCCCCGACCAGCGGCGCCGGAGCGGCGCCGGAGTGGCGCCGGCGAGATGGCCGCGCCGGCCAGGCGGCCGGGCGGTGGCGCGCGCGCGGGCGGCGACGGCAGCAGCCCATGGCTGCTGCTGCTGTTGCTCTGTTGGGTGAAAACCCAATGGGTTTGGGTTTGGGTAATTACCCGACCCGTTTGCACTTCAACCCGACCCAATAAGGTACAATTACATTTTAACCCCTGTACATTTATTAATTACCTTTAGGCCCCTGTAAAATTAAAAATAGCCCCTAGATATTTTCAGTTATTACATATTTAACCCTGATTATTATGATTTAGTATTCGAGCGATATCTGGAGCATCCGGACTCCGATTCGGGCGATTCTGGATCCGTTGCGATCGTGGGAAAGAGAGCTACCTCCCTATGGCTAGTTTGTGAGTGTTTTTATTTTATAAATTATCTTTTTAGTCTATTAATTGAACTTGGTTGCTTTATTCATTACCGGTAAATCCTAATTGGTACACCATATTAAAACATTGTAATAAACACTGTACTTAAAATATGCATAATACCTAATAGACGTAGAGTGTGACACTGGATACCTATTAGGTCATGTTCATGGACCACTGACATCCGGCTCACTATGTCACCATATGTTTGGACACTATCATGTCATGTATCGTATCACAATAACGTTACCTGCATACGGTTCCACAGATACGCTATGACACGACACTGTCACTAGACATGCATGCTAGACACTGTTACTATAATTCACAGGACATGATATTATATGATACACGGACTACCATTATTACATGTACTGTTACATGGATTATGGCCACACATTTATGTTCCACTAGTACAAGGATAAGTACCGCATGTCATATTATTGTTATGATCCTTACACTGATACGATAGTTCACTGTACATGATATTAGACACTGCCCATTGGTATTGCACAGATACTATGACACGTCTCACGTTCGTATTCATGTACAGCACTTCACGGCATACCGTCATATCCTATACCGTTATCATCATTACATGGATTCTCAGCATATCACTGTTACACGTGCATACATGATTTAATGATTCTTGTCATATGGATCACCGTGCATATTACATATATTATTGTTTCATGTTACCGTATTCATATTACATGATTATTTCCTGTTACTGATATGGATATTCCTGTTACTGGACATGAGAGCTGTTGATATGCGATATGTGGACTTCCACATCTATTGATCCCGTTATATTGTTCCCGTTATATTGTTCCCGATATATTGTTCCCGATTCCCGTTATATTGTTTTATAATATCAACAGAGCTCTGGTCCAGTTATCATGTTACCCGTATCATGTACTGTTATTTGTTCTTGTTACATTGGATACTTGACATATCAGATCATAATGATAACTGGGGTATGGGGGAGACTTGACGGTTGATTAGATTTTATCGGGTGATGTACTGGATCCATATTGTTCTCCCACTGCAGGGGATGGTAGTGCTACCTACCAATTGCTCCATGAGCTATTGTTACTTGATTATTGTTCCCCTCTTAGCGGAGGGCTCTGATCTCAGCAGCCAGGGGTTTGATAAAGGCCGTGATCCCGGGTATGCACGGGATACACCTACCCGATAAGAACTCCTCGACCATGGGTTTCCATTTTACATAATAAAACAGTATACACAATAGTGACGTCGGGAACACTTGTTATTTGGTCACTCTCTCGTTTGGATAATGGTACCCGTAGGCCATGTCCGGATGGGTTCGACTGGAGTGCGGGCTCCAGTATGAACTGCCAGTGGTATGGGACACTGGAAGAGAGTGATTGTAATACCAGGTGGTACTGATTGCTACTATTGTATAAATCACATGACATGCCTGGTACCTGTATGCTATCTTGTTATTGTTCATGCTACTGTACCCGATATCATGTTACCTGCATACTTGTTACTTTACCTGGCATATGTTCTATTGTCTGTGATGGTATATGACGCATGTTCTGCATTGCATGGCATACGACGCATGTTCTGCATTGCATATATGATGCTTTCTGTAGAGCAGACATCACTACTGTATATACACCACACCGTATAGTGATTACACTACATAGGCCCATCTACCTGTACCCGTCTATCACGTCGCCACTAGCACGTTCACTTCTATCACGTCACCACTAGATAACATTTTATATTATATAAACTGGATACGACTCATGACCCGATGATAACCGGCTAGGTAGGGAAGGTATTAAAAAATGACATGTTTCTATATTTCTACTGCTTCTTATATGCTTATTATATGGTATCACCAGTACAACATCATGTATTATATATTATTATCGTGCTTGTATTACTATTGTATATATTACTGCCTCCTTCATTTTACCACTCACTAGGTCGCTTTCTGTCGACCCTGGGTTTGCGTGCCCAGATTGGAGATCCGCGTACCGAGAGTGCCTTGGAGTCACATAGGAGATTCCTCCTTTGGCCTATACATAGGTATCTTAGTAATTTATTTGTCCCTATTTTTCAAATCTGTTATGATTGCTGACCTCTTTCTGCAGGTATTCTTGTACTTATTTCATGCTAGATCTCATGACTATATGGAGGTAATGTACTGTACTGAGGTTTAACGTACGCGTGAGCGTGTTTTCACCTCGCGTATGTACGTCGCCATAACGTCTCCGTATTCTTGGGATCGGGGCGTTACACAGTGGTATCAGAGCCTAGGTTCACACCTGGTGTGGGTAACCACCTGGATCAATCCATGGGCTCTTACCTACAGTACAATCAGATTCAGATTCTAGCTTATCTGTCTCTGAAATTTGGGATTCCAGCAACGAGTACAAGAATGCCATGACCTTGACAATTCACTCCTTGATTCTGTTTTATTCCTTCCTTCCTTCCAGTTGTCAACCAGAACATCCGATTTCCTTCTCATCTTCTTTACATCGTCTTGCTTCCCATCCGGTTGGATTTGTTCGTTACCATACTTCGCTGTCCCGAGTTCCTTATAGCTATCAGAGTGCGCAGCGGAAGTGTCGTGGACCCGTCACCTTTAGGCTTTGGGGTTGAAAATCTAGTTCTCACACCTGAATAGAAATTGCGAGGAAAAAAATTTTTGTAAGGTGGGGAGAAATGTAACCCCTGATCCCCGGTGTACGTATTACCGTATCGGTACGCGATACGACGTACAAAATTGATTTGACCTCCGTAGTAGTCCGTTTGAGCTGATTTTAGTTTCAAAAATCATTTTCTAATATTTGAGATTTTTCAGAATTTTTCTAGAATTTTTCTGGATTATTTTGGAAAATCTCCGTAGTCGGTGTCGACCGATACCGATAATCTGCTTTCTGATTTTTAATTCATAAAAGGAGTACAATTTTGAGAATCCGCTTTCACCAGGGGTCTTAGAATCGTATTATATACGTTCGAGTATTTTTGGGAATTTTTCTGAATTTATCGAAAATCCGGTCAAACCGGTGTCGCCCGTATTGGCGAGACACTCCGGGATTTTTAATTGGCAAGCCGGATTGAATTTTGGCAAACCGTCTTCATCTTACGTCTCAGGATAATATTCTCTATTTTCTGAAATTTTTTGGCACCGTTCAAAGCTAGTCGAATTGTGGGCCAATAGTAGAATATTTAAATATTAATTTTCTTTTTCTTTTTCTTTTCTTTTTCTTTCTTTCCCCTTTCTTCTCCCCCAAGCCTCACCACCAACTCTCCCAACCGCCATCCTGTAGCACCCTCTTCTTTTAAATCCCTCCTCTCCCTCTCCTCTATTCTCTCTCTCACTCTCTCACTCTCTTTCCAAAACCTCTCTACTCTCTCTACCCTCTCTTTCTCTCTCTTTATTTCTCTCTCCCTCTCTCCATCTCTCTCTCTCTCTCTTTCCAGACTTCCAGCGGTGTCGGAGGCGGCTGGGCGTCGCCAGAGGCGGCCAGGCTAGGCCGGGCATCGCC
This sequence comes from Agave tequilana, assembly GCA_038442645.1. NCBI lineage: Eukaryota > Viridiplantae > Streptophyta > Magnoliopsida > Asparagales > Asparagaceae > Agave > Agave tequilana. The sequence goes on along the minus strand of JAVJIF010004872.1, from coordinate 53,571 downwards.
GGAGGCTGGCCAGGCCAGGCGGCGCCGGAGGCCGCCAGGCCAGGCCCGCCGGCGGGTTGCCGGCCGTGTGCAAGCGCCGACGGCGCATGTGGGGGAGGGCGCCAGCCCCCACCATCTTCTTCTTTCTCCTCTTCGCAGTGGAGCCCCGGCCAGCGGCGCCGGAGCAGCGCCGGAGTGGCGCCGGACAGTGGCGCCGGCGAGATGGCCGCGCCGGCCATGCGGCCTGGCGGTGGGCGCGCGCGCGAGCGGCGGCGGCAGCAGCCCATGGCTGCTGCTGCTGTTGCTCTGTTGGGTGAAACCCAATGGGTTGGTTTGGGTAATTACCCGACCCGTTTGCACTTCAACCCGACCCAATAAGGTACAATTACATTTTAACCCCTGTACATTTATTAATTACCTTTAGGCCCCTATAAAATTACAAATAGCCCCTATATATTTTCAGTTATTACATATTTAACCCTGATTGTTATGATTTAGTATTCGAGCGATATCTGGAGCATCCGGACTCCGATTCGGGCGATTCTGGATCCGCTGCGATCGTGGGAAAGAGAGCTACCTCCCTATGCCTAGTTTGTGAGTGTTTTTATTTTATAAATTATCTTTTTAATCTATTAATTGAACTTGGTTGCTTTATTCATTACCGGTAAATCCTAATTGGTACACCATATTAAAACATTGTAATAAACACTGTACTTAAAATATGCATAATACCTAATAGACGTAGAGTGTGACACTGGATACCTATTAGGTCATGTTCATGGACCACTGACATCCGGCTCACTATGTCACCATATGTTTGGACACTATCATGTCATGTATCGTATCACAATAACGTTACCTGCATACGGTTCCACAGATACACTATGACACGACACTGTCACTAGACATGCATGCTAGACACTGTTACTATAATTCACAGGATATGATATTATATGATACACGGACTACCATTATTACATGTACTGTTACATGGATTATGGCCACACATTTATGTTCCACTAGTATAAGGATAAGTACCGCATGTCATATTATTGTTATGATCCTTACACTGATACGATAGTTCACTGTACATGATATTAGACACTGCCCATTGGTATTGCACAGATACTATGACACGTCTCACGTTCGTATTCATGTACAGCACTTCACGGCATACCGTCATATCCTATACCGTTATCATCATTACATGGATTCTCAGCATATCACTGTTACACGTGCATACATGATTTAATGATTCTTGTCATATGGATCACCGTGCATATTACATATATTATTGTTTCATGTTACCGTATTCATATTACATGATTATTTCCTGTTACTGATATGGATATTCCTGTTACTGGACATGAGAGCTGTTGATATGCGATATGTGGACTTCCACATCTATTGATCCCGTTATATTGTTCCCGTTATATTGTTCCCGATTCCCGTTATATTGTTTTATGCTATCAACAGAGCTCTGGTCCAGTTATCATGTTACCCGTATCATGTACTATTATTTGTTCTTGTTACATTGGATACTTGACATATCAGATCATAATGATAACTGGGGTATGGGGGAGACTTGACGGTTGATTAGATCTTATCGGGTGATGTACTGGATCCATATTGTTCTCCCACTGTAGGGGATGGTAGTGCTACCTACCAATTGCTCCATGAGCTATTGTTACTTGATTATTGTTCCCCTCTTAGCGGAGGGCTCTGATCTCAGCAGCCAGGGGTTTGATAAAGGCCGTGATCCCGGGTATGCACGGGATATACCTACCCGATAAGAACTCCTCGACCATGGGTTTCCAATTTACATAATAAAACAGTATACACAATAGTAACGTCGGGAACACTTGTTATTTGGTCACTCTCTCGTTTGGATAATGGTACCCGTAGGCCATGTCCGGATGGGTTCGACTGGAGTGCGAGCTCCAGTATGAACTGCCAGTGGTATGGGACACTGGAAGAGAGTGATTGTAATACCAGGTGGTACTGATTGCTACTATTGTATAAATCACATGACATGCCTGGTACCTGTATGCTATCTTGTTATTGTTCATGCTACTGTACCCGATATCATGTTACCTGCATACTTGTTACTTTACCTGGCATATGTTCTATTGTCTGTGATGGTATATGACGCATGTTCTGCATTGCATGGCATACGACGCATGTTCTGCATTGCATATATGATGCTTTCTGTAGAGCAGACATCACTACTGTATATACACCACACCGTATAGTGATTACACTACATAGGCCCATCTACCTGTACCCGTCTATCACGTCGCCACTAGCACGTTCACTTCTATCACGTCACCACTAGATAACATTTTATATTATATAAACTGGGTACGACTCATGACCCGATGATAACCGGCTAGGTAGGGAAGGTATTAAAAAATGACATGTTTCTATATTTCTACTGCTTCTTATATGCTTATTATATGGTATCACCAGTACAACATCATGTATTATATATTATTATCGTGCTTGTATTACTATTGTATATATTACTGCCTCCTTCATTTTACCACTCACTAGGTCGCTTTCTGACGACCCTGGGTTTGCGTGCCCAGATTGGAGATCCGCGTACCGAGAGTGCCTTGGAGACACATAGGAGATTCCTCCTTTGGCGTATTCATAGGTATCTTAGTAATTTATTTGTCCCTATTTTTCATATCTGTTATGATCGCTGACCACTTTCTGCAGGTATTCTTATACTTATTTCATGCTGGATCTCATGACTATATGGAGGTAATGTACTGTACTGAGGCTTAACGTACGCGTGAGCGTGTTTTCACCTCGCGTATGTACGTTGCCATAACGTCTCCGTATCCTTGGGATCGGGGCGTTACACAGTGGTATCAGAGCCTAGGTTCACACCTGGTGTGGGTAACCACCTGGGTCAATCCACGGGCTCTTACCAACAGTACAATCAGATTCAGATTCTAGCTTATCTGTCTCTGAAATTTGGGATTCCAGCAACGAGTACAAGAATGCCATGACCTTGACAATTCACTCCTTGATTCTGTTTTATTCCTTCCTTCCTTTCAGTTGTCAACCAGAACATCTGATTTCCTTCTCATCTTCTTTACATCGTCTTGCTTCCCATCCGGTTGGATTTGTTCATTACCATACTTCGCTGTCCCGAGTTCCTTATAGCTATCAGAGTGCGCAGCGGAAGTGTCGTGGACCCGTCACCTTTAGGCTTTGGGGTTGAAAATCTAGTTCTCACACCTGAATAGAAATTGCGAGGACGCAATTTTGTAAGGTGGGGAGAAATGTAACCCCTGATCCCCGGTGTACGTATTACCGTATCGGTACGCGATACGACGTATAAAATTGATTTGACCTCCGTAGTAGTCCGTTTGAGCTGATTTCAGTTTCAAAAATCATTTTCTAATATTTGAGATTTTTCAGGATTTTTCTAGAATTTTTCTGGATTATTTTGAAAATCTCCGTAGTCGGTGTCGACCGATACCGATAATCTGCTTTCCGATTTTTAATTCATAAAAGGAGTACAATTTTGATAATCTGCTTTCACCAGGGGTCTTAGAATCGTATTATCTACGTTCGGGTATTTTTGAGAATTTTTCTGAATTTATCGAAAATCCGGTCAAACCGGTGTCGCCCGTATTGGCGAGACACTCCGGGATTTTTAATTGGCAAGGCGGATTGAATTTTTGCAAACCGTCTTCATCTTACGTCTCAGGATAATATTCTCTATTTTCTGTAATTTTTGGGCACCGTTCAGAGCTAGTCGAATTGTGGGCCAATAGTAGAATATTTAAATATTAATTTTCTTTTTCTTTTTCTTTTTCTTTTCTTTCCCCTTTCTTCTCCCCCAAGCCTCACCACCGACTCTCCCAACCGCCATCCTGTAGCACCCTCTTCTTTTAAATCCCTCCTCTCCCTCTCCTCTATTCTCTCTCTCACTCTCTCACTCTCTCTCTCCAAAACCTCTCTACTCTCTCTACCCTCTCTTTCTCTCTCTTCATTTCTCTCTCCCTCTCTCTATCTCTCTCTCTCTTTCCAGACTTCCAGCGGTGTCGGAGGCGGCTGGGCGTCGCCGAGGCGGCCAGGCTAGGCCGGGCATCGCCGGAGGCTGGCCAGGCCAGGCGGCGCCGGAGGCCGGCCAGGCCAGGCCCGCCAGCGGGTTGCCGGCCGTGTGCAAGCGCCGACGACGCATGTGGGGGAGGGCGCCAGCCCCACCATCTTCTTCTTTCTCCTCTTCGCAGTGGAGCCCCGGCCAGCGGCGCCGGAGCGGCGCCGGAGTGGCGCCGGACAGTGGCGCCGGCGAGATGGCCGCGCCGGCCAGGCGGCCGGGCGGTGGGCGCGCGCGCGGGCGGCGGCGGCAGCAGCCCATGGCTGCTGCTGCTGTTGCTCTGTTGGGTGAAAACCCAATGGGTTTGGGTTTGGGTAATTACCCGACCCGTTTGCACTTCAACCCGACCCAATAAGGTACAATTACATTTTAACCCCTGTACATTTATTAATTACCTTTAGGCCCCTGTAAAATTACAAATAGCCCCCTAGATATTTTTAGTTATTACATATTTAACCCTGATTGTTATGATTTAGTATTCGAGCGATATCTGGAGCATCCGGACTCCGATTCGGGCGATTCTGGATCCGTTGCGATCGTGGGAAAGAGAGCTACCTCCCTATGGCTAGGTTGTGAGTGTTTTTATTTTATAAATTATCTTTTTAGTCTATTAATTGAACTTGGTTGCTTTATTCATTACCGGTAAATCCTAATTGGTACACCATATTAAAACATTGTAATAAACACTGTACTTAAAATATGCATAATACCTAATAGACGTAGAGTGTGACACTGGATACCTATTAGGTCATGTTCATGGACCACTGACATCCGGCCCACTATGTCACCATATGTTTGGACATTATCATGTCATGTATTGTATCACAATAACGTTACCTGCATACGGTTCCACAGATACGCTATGACACGACACTGTCACTAGACATGCATGCTAGACACTGTTACTATAATTCACAGGACATGATATTATATGATACACGGACTACCATTATTACATGTACTGTTACATGGATTATGGCCACACATTTATGTTCCACTAGTACAAGGATAAGTACCGCATGTCATATTATTGTTATGATCCTTACACTGATACGATAGTTCACTGTACATGATATTAGACACTGCCCATTGGTATTGCACAGATACTATGACACGTCTCACGTTCGTATTCATGTACAGCACTTCACGGCATACCGTCATATCCTATACCGTTATCATCATTACATGAATTCTCAGCATATCACTGTTACACGTGCATACATGATTTAATGATTCTTGTCATATGGATCACCGTGCATATTGCATATATTATTGTTTCATGTTACCGTATTCATATTACATGATTATTTCCTGTTACTGATATGGATATTCCTGTTACTGGACATGAGAGCTGTTGATATGCGATATGTGGACTTCCACATCTATTGATCCCGTTATATTGTTCCCGTTATATTGTTCCCGATATATTGTTCCCGATTCCCGTTATATTATTTTATGCTATCAACAGAGCTCTGGTCCAGTTATCATGTTACCCGTATCATGTACTGTTATTTGTTCTTGTTACATTGGATACTTGACATATCAGATCATAATGATAACTGGGGTATGGGGGAGACTTGACGGTTGATTAGATCTTATCGGGTGATGTACTGGATCCATATTGTTCTCCCACTACAGGGGATGGTAGTGCTACCTACCAATTGCTCCATGAGCTATTGTTACTTGATTATTGTTCCCCTCTTAGCGGAGGGCTCTGGTCTCAGCAGCCAGGGGTTTGATAAAGGCCGTGATCCCGGGTATGCACGGGATACACCTACCTGATAAGAACTTCTCGACCATGGGTTTCCAATTTACATAATAAAACAGTATACACAATAGTGACGTCGGGAACACTTGTTATTTGGTCACTCTCTCGTTTGGATAATGGTACCCGTAGGCCATGTCCGGATGGGTTCGACTGGAGTGCGGGCTCCAGTATGAACTGCCAGTGGTATGGGACACTGGAAGAGAGTGATTGTAATTCCAGATGGTACTGATTGCTACTATTGTATAAATCACATGACATGCCTGGTACCTGTATGCTATCTTGTTATTGTTCATGCTACTGTACCCGATATCATGTTACCTGCATACTTGTTACTTTACCTGGCATATGTTCTATTGTCTGTGATGGTATATGACGCATGTTCTGCATTGCATGGCATACGACGCATGTTCTGCATTGCATATATGATGCTTTCTGTAGAGCAGACATCACTACTGTATATACACCACACCGTATAGTGATTACACTACATAGGCCCATCTACCTGTACCCGTCTATCACGTCGCCACTAGCATGTTCACTTCTATCACGTCACCACTAGATAACATTTTATATTATATAAACTGGATACGACTCATGACCCGATGATAACCGGCTAGGTAGGGAAGGTATTAAAAAATGACATGTTTCTATATTTCTACTGCTTCTTATATGCTTATTATATGGTATCACCAGTACAACATCATGTATTATATATTATTATCGTGCTTGTATTACTATTGTATATATTACTGCCTCCTTCATTTTACCACTCACTAGGTCGCTTTCTGACGACCCTGGGTTTGCGTGCCCAGATTGGAGATCCGCGTACTGAGAGTGCCTTGGAGTCACATTGGAGATTCCTCCTCTGGCCTATTCATAGGTAGCTTAGTAATTTATTTGTCCCTATTTTTCATATTTGTTATGATCGCTGACCTCTTTCTGCAGGTATTCTTGTACTTATTTCATGTTGGATCTCATGACTATATGGAGGTAATGTACTGTACTGAAACTTAACGTACGCGTGAGCGTGTTTTCACCTCGCGTATGTACGTCGCCATAACGTCTCCGTATCCTTGGGATCGGGGCGTTACACCGAATATTAAAACGGTCGCATTTCTGAAACTTTAAATCATTTATTATAGGTCGCAGTACCTCATAGACTAAAGAGAAAAATTCAATATTTAAGAAATTGTTTTTAAAAAAATGAAACAATTAAAACCTATTGATCGGCATGCAAAGCTGTCAACCCTTCAAGATTTTCAATATTCTGAGAGAAAGTAGAACCAGATGCAATATCTTCCATATTTAGATCGCCAGTAGACTGCTCAGACGTCGACATTAAATATTTTGGAGAAAAAATTGATCTGAAAAGATTTTATATTTTCAGAAAAAAGTTTATCGCAGGCTGAAAAGGAGAAACTAGATCTTTCAAAAAGAGGTAAGGAAATAGGGGGAAAAGTAATTTATATAGAATAACCTAAAACCTATAAAGAGCGGCAAAAAAAAGGGAGAAAATAATAATAAACAATAAGGAAGGTTACCGAAAGAGTTGCTTTTCATAAGGGGTATTTGGTAATTTAACTTCTTCCTAAAAGCGTGCCGCAAGTCAGTGAAGTGACAAATTGAGCCACGTCACCGCAGGCTGAGAGAGTACTCTCAGCCCGCAGGCTGATATACATCTCTCTCTCTCTCTCTCTCTCTCTCTCTCTCTCTCTCTCTATATATATATATATATATATAATATATATATATATATATATATAATATATATATATATATATATATATATATATATATATATATATATATATATATAAAGGATATATTAGAAGGTTTTTAACTAAATATTTAAGTGTTATTCATTTCTATATCTTTTCTAAGAGTTTTTTTTGTACTATGAAAATCCAAATCTTCTTGTTTTTCTCACACAAGCTTGAGCTATCTTCTCTATTTTTATTGCATACGAGTTTTTGTAATGAGAGAGTTTAGTTTGTGGTCTCGAATTTTGATCACTAGTGTTTCAATCTTTGCATTGAGTGGTTGGAGATTGCGGCCTCGAACGAACTTGCGGGTTCATGTATTGTAGTTATTGCGAGAACGAGTGAGGGACTTGTAAGTTTGAGAGTTCTTGAGGGAACTTGTAAAGTTGAGTGATCTTGTGAGATCGAGCTAGTAGTAATCCTTTATTGTACTGAAGGCGAGAACGTAGAGCTAGTTGCTCGAAACTCGAATCAAATCTCTTATGTTTGTGATTACTTTTCTCTCTCAACTCAACTCAATTTACTCTTATTTATATTTTGCATGCTTATACTTGCTATTTTTATATGCTCGATATTGTTTTACATGCTTGATATTGTTTTACATGCTTGGACTCATTTATAATCAAGAAAGCAATTGAGTACCTAAACTCTTATCTAAGAGTAATTATGAGGAGAAGTTCAGACCTCTTCACAGGGTATACAGTTTCATTTCTTGATTATTAGTTTGTTGTTTTTATATGTTGATCTACTTAAGTCGTAAATGTTTATAATTATTTTTAATTCAATATTAGATTAGTACATCACCTATTCACCCTTTCAAGGTGATTTCAACAATCATATTGTAACCACCATGCTCTACGAAAGGAAACTCTCATCTTGGAGAACGTCATGACAACTCTATTATCAAACGAATCAGAAAAAGACAAATTAAGAGGAGCATGAAGGTTCGAGTTTAGTGATCACGGGAAGGAAATGATGAGGAGGAAAAGAAGGTCCGAGTTCATCGAAAGCAAGTTACTTTTGTCACATGAAATATCACTGAAAGAAAGACTACAAGTATCAACAAGAGTGATTGAAAAAGAAGGGGCAAGCTGCAGAGGCAGACATAGTAATGAGTGGTGTTGACACCAAAGTACTAATGACTTTCTATGTTAAAGATAATACTTCTCAAGGTAAAGGCTGAATATTTGATTTTGATAGTAGAGTTTATGTATTTTCCTAGAAGGAGATGTTCAACTCTTTCGTTGCGAAGGAGGAAGGGATTATCAAAATAGTGGATGGCTCAGTTTGCGAGGTCACGAAACTAGGACAGTCTATGTTATAGGAAGAGATTGGATGATGCCTGCTTTGGAGGCGGTCTGACCTAGAGGCACGATGCAATCTAATATCTATAGGGTGCTCGACGAAGAAGGATCCGAATTCAAGTGCAATAAGGCGTCGTCACAGTTAGCAAGGAGACAGGATAATCCTGAAAGGAGAGAAGAGTGAAGGAATATATAAGTTAAAGGAAGGAAACACAGTTCAAGATGAAGTTTAAATGACAAGCTTGGAAGGAAGCTCATCTTGAGGTGGAGCTTCAAGAAAGACTGCGAGGGGACGTGAACTGGGTTAAAGTGTTGCAGAAAAGAGAAAATATGCATTCCTCTGAGATGACCCAAGACATGGCGATGAATCAGCCAAAAGCTCCAAGGAGAGGGGGCGAGAATAAAGGCTTCACGGTACGGCTACAATCAAGAAAAGAATCAAGGTACAATTTTAAAAATTTTAAGGGGTTTTATTAACGGCTTAAAAAGTAAGTCAGGGTGGAGATTATTGTGAAATTGTCTTGTTTTCAAGAAGAGATGATGATCAAGAATATTCAATTAAATTGGAGAAGAAAGAAGACTTAGAAGAGAAGTAAATACAGAAAATAGCCTACTACTGGCTGTCGAGAGGCCCTGTCGACAACAAGTAACAGAAAGTAAAGGGATCTCTGATTTTTTACAGACACAACAGCCTGTCGACATGGGCCTGTCGACAACCTTCACTGGCCTATCGATAGCCCGAGGTCAGAACATGACTTCTATTTCCTATTAAAGCGCATTCATGTTTTCTTTTCTGGTAGAGTTTGATAAAAATTAGTCATTATTCAATAAAAATTTATTTCTGAAGTTTGAATGGCTTAAAATTCAAGAAAATTAACTCCTACAAAGATTGGCAAGTTCTTCAAGCATCCGAAGGTCAATATCATCTCATAGTTTGAATAGGGTTTGTATTGTAAAACTCTATAAATAAGAATTGTAACCTAGTACATTATAACACAACGAAAGGCAAAGAGGAAGCCAAGAAAGAGAGAGAGGAAGGTGATGATGCATAGAGAGAAGGAACACTCTTGTAAACTTGTGGGATTCAAAGAAGAGGCAAATACTCTTGTGAGAATCAAGAGAAATATTAGATCTCTTGTACCAAATTTATTAATAAAACTCTTTCAAGTTCCTCCCCGTGGACGTAGGTCAAGTTTAGACCGAACCACGTTAAATTTTCATATTCTTTTCTACTCTTTTGTCTTGGTATTGCTAGTCTATTTTATAATAATTTTCTTTTACAAGTATTACATGTTGTCACGTTCTGCAATGTCGATCACGTTCTTGAGCGTGCACAATAGTTATTGTTGTAACCCGTTTGTTGATCTCAACAATTGGTACCATAGCTGTTGTGTCACAACAATATATGTTGCATATATATGTAGAGTTTCTCTGGGATTTGGATCCATTCATTTGTTGTTTTTGCATTGAAACCTCCAATGCATCAATTTTAGCCGGAGAGATTCACTAATGATAACCAGCACATAGGTTTGATTAAGCATAATTGTTTACTATTATATATGTTTTATAATTATTTCAAACAAAATTGTTCGAGCAGTGTATTGCACTCGTTATCAAAGTGAATCATAATCATTCATAAATAAACAGATTTGAGTCCTCCCGGCTGGCAATATGCAGTGAATCTTGGACTGCTTTCACTTCTTACAACAAAATCGTCTAGCTAAAGAATAGTTATGTTTTGTTTTGAGTGAAAAGTAAAGATAAGTACAGTTCCTTAGAATATTGTGATTATTATTTTTAAATAAATCTCAACTACTATATTTTAATGGATGATTTGGTAGATCATTCACTTTTTAAAACAAAATTGTCTATCAATTTGTGAATTGTTTTTTTTTTTTTTTCTCTCTTCCTTTTTGAGGTAAAACGGTGAGATTGACCCCCAATGCTGCGTTAGCAAGAGTTTAATGATACAACGTACAAAAAGAGAAACACAAAAAAACATGCAAGAACGACAACACAAGTCCACGACTGTTACAAGAGAGCCTTAGAAAGGTGTATAATGCTACAGCTCATTCCTATTGCCAGTGACTGTGAGCCAAAAAATCTGAGGTCCTCAGTCCTGCTTCTCCTCCGAGGAACCATCCTCTGAGGTAACCTCGCAGTCCCATCGTCATGCGTGGATGATTACTGTACTCTGATCCAAATATTGCTTAGACTCTGACCCCGACGTCCTGCGAAGCGAGCCCTGATCCAGGATCATAAATCATAACTGTCTACTTTATGAACTGTTATGATTTGCTCTGAGTAAAAAGTGAGGATGAGTATAATCCAAAAAATATGTTGTTTTTATTGAGAAAGTGATCGCGTTTCATTAATAAGTATTTAATAAAACAATCATGCAGAAGTATATATAAAATATCGTGTACCCACACGACCGGCAAATAGTTTCAGGCATAATAACAGTCCGAACGTCAGTTGCTTCCAGAACAATCAAAAAATACCGACAGTGATTTTTGAATAATGTAATATTTTGCTTCTAGTACTCATGTAATATTTTGCTGCTAATGTGGGATATTCATGGGCTCTTTTTTTTTTTTTTTTTTTATCTGAATGAACAATGCTACTCTCACTAATGAATTTGCTTCTTTTAACAGATTTAAGAAACTTTGTAGATTTTGTTCTCCGAATAATTTGTGAACTTTGTTACGACGCGTCAGCCAGCCCTCGTTGAACCTTTGCCTTTTTAGATTGTCTTGTGACTTGTTGAGTGGACAGAAAAGTTTGATTTGCTTTTTATATCATCTTCCTCTAATTAGGATACACATTAACTTTCAACTTAAATAATGTGCCCCTCCAAAATTTAGGAAAATAAAAGAACTTGGTTAATGTTTTCCACGTACATGATCTCTTTTCACCATTGAAGTCGTTATCTAGTGCAGAGGAAAGCCTTGAGCTTCATCTACGGTTTTTTTTTGTTGAGTTTTCCAGATAAATAGATAATAAACCTGCTGGGGACTCCAAGTTGAGTATGAGTTATTGTCGTCGAGCGCGAGGAACACTAGAGTGCATCATTGTCATTAAAACCATGAGTCATTGAGGACAATAATGTTAAAGTCCATGCCGACTTTGAATAGATTAGTACTATTATTGACAGCAATAATAATTGAGTTTTGTCCAGTATGAAAAGATTTTATGTGACCAGGTTATTTTATGTACACACAACTGTTGTGATCTATCACCGATCAAATAATAAAGAGACACCGAGTTAAAGACTCGGTAGCGGTAGCGGAAGCGGAAGCGTAAAAGATCTACTACTAGTAAGCAATTGAGACAATCACTATACAATCAAAGAACACCAGATTAACGTGGTTCGGTAATGTGCCTACGTTCATAGAGAGGAGGAGAGAAATCTTTATTGAAAATAGAGAAGAAAATATAAGAGTTACAGAAGATCTCTCTCTCACAACTCTCAATGGTGAAAATATGAATTTCTCTTGAATTCTTGACACACCTTTAAAAAGTCACTCCCAAGGGTTTATATAGACACCTAAGATGATCCTAATCCAACACAAATTTCAACAATAAAATCAGCACCGTCTCAGAGAAAGAAGAAAATCCGGATCCAAATCAAACTGAAAACAGAACCGTATTAAGAAACTGTCAGAATCCGATATTAGTTAACTAAGAAAAATTATTAGTTGATTAATATCAATTATTAGTCGACTATACCCAATACCTAGTCGACTATTGTACACAATCCGAGAACCCAACTTACTGCTGCAAGGCCTAGTTAACTACACCCAAGTATTAGTCAACTAGTCTATAGCTAGTCGACTAATAACACCTATTGGTCGACTAATCAACATGAACAGATCATGTACACGTCTGTGCTTGATTTCTGAAACTTGTAACACATCCACCTGATCCTTGACTCTTCTCCAATGAATATGAGACACTTCAAATACTAACAATCTCCACCTTGATTCATGTTCATTGATTACCAAATGTGGCCTCTGCTTCATTCACCTTGATTTATCTCCCTTTTGTAACTTCACATGGCTCCCTCCCAAGAGCATGTTCGTCACTTTAACTTTGAAGAACCTTGATGAAGTTCAGAGATGCTCTGAACTTCTCCATCGGGAGTCTTTGTTATCATATCAGCTGGATTCTTCTTCATGCTGATCTTTACCAAATCGATCACTGTATCATCCACGACCAACTGACATATCTTGTCATACCTCACATCAATGTGCTTCATCTACTTGTGATACCTGTGATCTTTAGCGAGATGAATCACACTCTGACTACACAATGAACTTGAACTGAATCCTATATAATACTAAACGTCTCAACTAATTTCTCAACCACAAAGCTTCTTTTGATGTCTCAACTGCAGTCATGTACTTCACCTCTATCGTTGAAAGAGTAACTGTATCATGCAATTCTGTCTTCCAACTAATGACACACTCAGTTACTGTGAACATATAGCTCGTCGTAGATCTTCGCTAATCCAGATGTCCTCCATAATCTGCATCAACATAGCTTTATAGTACCCTAGGCTTCCCTGTTTTCAATCTCTGAAACACCAAGCCTAGTCTTGTGATCCCTCGCAGATATCGTAGTACTCACTTCACTGCTTCATAGTGTTGCTTTCCTGAATTTGACATGAATCGACTTACTGTACTAACTGCATAGGCTAAGTCAGTTCTAGTGCAGACCATGGCATACATTAGCGATCCCACTGCACTAGCATATGGTACTCGAGACATCTCGTCCTCCTCTTCCGATGATTGTAGACATTACTTGGAGGATAATTTAACGTGACCCGCTAAATGAGTGGTGACTTGTCTTTCTTCTGCCATGTTGAATCTCTCCAACACCTTGAAAACATAGTTTTTCTGGGATAGCCAAAGTTTGCCTGAGCCTCTATCTCGAGTGATCTCTATACCTAAGATCTTTTTGGCTTCTCCCAAATTCTTTATGTCAAATTCTTTCTTGAGCTGAGTTTTAAGCTTTAAACACGGTCTTGTTTCTCGCAGTAATCAGCATATCATCCACATATTAAACAAATATATCAGATCATCATTCTGATTAAAATAGACAAATTATCATACTGACATCGGTTATATCTAGCCTTGATCGTGAAAGAGTTGAACCGTTTATATCACTACCTAGGAGACTGCTTAAGTGCATAAAGAGACTTATTTATAAGACAAACCTTATTTTTTTGATTTTCTTGCATATAACTTTCAGGTTGTTTCATGTATATTTTCTCCTCTAGCTCACCATACAGAAATGCTATTTTGACATCCATTTGCTCAACTCTAAATCAAATTGAACAACTATCGCTAATAACATCTGAATAGATGTATGCTTGACTATAGGAGAGAAGGTCTCATTGTAGTCAATACCCTCATTCTGAGCATGTCTCTTTGCAACTAACCTTACCTTGTACTGCTCATCGTCCTTATTCTGAAAGACCTATCTGCAACTGCCTTGGAGTCCTTTGAAAGATTGACTACTGTCCATGTTTGGTGTCTATCCAAAGACTCTATCTCCTGCTCCATGACTGTAATCCATTTGTCATGGTCATTTGCCTAGATCACCTCCCTATAATTAAAAGGATCTCCTCTTTCTGTTACAAATGCGAAAGAGACATGATCATCTTCCCAGCTATACCTTATTGGTAGTACCGTAATTCTGACTGACCGCTTCAATGGTCTAGGTTGTTCTTGAGTAGCTTCATGTTCGTCTATATTTGAATCTGAGGAGTCCTCTTCTGAACCTTCAGGCCTTTTAAGGCTATACCTTATTGGTGGTACCGTAACTACTTTTTCGTGAGTGTCTGCCAAACTGTTTGAAGCTCCACTGATTGGTCAATGATATTGCATATATATTATCACATTATCATGTTTATTATCTAATAAATTTTATTATTTAGTCTTATTTTTATTTAATAATGTGCAGGCCCATTACTAATGGAGATGGAAGAAAATTGAGCCCAAAAGCCCACTTTAATTCTGATTTAATTAAATTTAAATCTTAAATAAAGATGGGGACAAATATTCAGGAGGATAGAGATGATTTCAGCTGAAGATCAATGCAAATCAAGGGAGATAAAATCAATTGAAAATCAGTTAAATTTGGATCCAGTTTGTTAACCAAAGATCAATGAAAAATCATCGAAATCAGAAGGTCAAATAGCATATCTTTTGGGATATACATAAAAAAAAATCAAATTCCCTTGATCCTGACCCCTGATGTGGCCAGGCCAGATGGCCACATCAGGGTCGCAGATCCATAACCAAAGCCGCGGATCCGCGGCTTGGTTAAGGAGATAGGGGAAGCGTTTGCTTCCTCTATCTGCTCACGCTCTTCCCCTCTGGTTTTCGCTGTAAATACTGCATTCTACTGAGAAGAAGGGACAGTTGACTAGTTTAAGTTTTTTGCTTTATTTTAAGATTTAGGATCATTGTTAGATAGTTAATGAAAAGTTGTATCTCAGTTTTATTTTTGTAGTTCAGTCCGGAAACAAGTGAGAGAGAGAAAGAGTGATTATAATCTGACATTAAAGTGACATCAATAAGATTCAAGATCTTCCTTCTTCTCCAAACTATCTGGTATATTACATTTGTTTTATATGCATTGTTTTACATCGATCATGCGTAGCTAAGTGTTTTTATGGGCTCGCTAATCTATCTCTTATAATCCTCTTCTCTTGATTGATTTTCATGAAAGCAATCCCACTTAAATCATTGGTATGTCTAAGTCAAGCTCTGTTCTTGAAGACACATAAGGATGGGTGTTAAACTTTAATCATTTATTTTAAAAACATAACTATTTCTAAATTGTTTTTACTCCATAATTGCTTCCTCGCTTGTTGGTTTAACATTCTATTTTTAATATTGTGTAAAGAAAAGTTTTCAGTTTTTAAAACAAAATCATCTTATTTGTTTTACTTGAACACTCAAAGGAGACTTTGTATTTTGCCTATGACTAGAGTGAGGCATTAAAACTTTCTTGAGAAAAGTAAATAGTTGAGTTGTAGGTTAGCGAGCCCGGATCTTTTTCATAATTTAAATCATAGCAAAACCACTTTCAAAGCATTTTCTAAAAGTCATCTTCTCCACAACCTTCTCCAAATTTTTAAGTTTTCTTTAAATCACTTCTCTACTCTCCATTTTCTTTTCAACTAAAAAACACCAACACCAATCTTTACTTTTAAAATAATACATCAAAACGCTTTCATCGCATTCCTCCTCGTGGACACGACTCCTTAGCCCAAAGCTATACGGTAATTCTCTCTGCTTTTAGTGCAATCTTCCACCTTGTGCTTTATCCTCCATTTCTGACTTTTCTTGCAAAATGATCTTCATCAAAGATCATATCTCTGTTGGTAAAGGCACTCCTTGTTTTGGGATCCTAAAGTCTGATACCCTTGACTCTTTTGGTGAATCCGATAAAATTTGAATAGTTTACAGACTCTCCTTACTATATCTCCTCTGAGACTTGAAGATCAATAGCTGTGTATGGTGAGCTATTTACTAGATGACTCGCATGATTCACCGCCTCTGCTCAAAATCCTTCTGACATTTCAACTTATAATCTGATATTGCAAGCACGCTCTGCAAGTGTTCGATTCATGTGCTCTGCTATTTCGTCCTGTTCTGGTCACCCTGAAATGTTTAGCTGATGTTTGATGCCCTTACTTGCTAAGTAATCTTTAAATTCTTTGAAGGTATACTTGCCTGCATTGTCAGATCTCAAGACTTTCAGCTTTCTGAAAGTACACCTAGAGGGGAGGTGAATAGGTGTAAGGCTAATCTAATGACAAATAGTACGAAATTTAAAAACTAATTGCAACACACTTAGTGTAACCAAAGAGTGTAGCCGAATTACCAGTGAAGGGCTCTAGACTAACTCCACTTGATTCCTCTGAATAAGAATTGAGGTGCTATATGAAGCTCTCTTGGTTTAACACAAGTATGGCACACAAACAAACCCAAGCATATATACATGATATGAACAATATGATGCAATGCTCAATGAGAGAGAGAGAGAGTTTAGAGATAGTGGATCAAACACAAACACCAAGATATGTTTCGAGGTTCGAGCCACTGCTCTACGTTCCCGCCTTCACACAGAAGGATTTTCACTATATCGTTCACACAGGACTTCCCACACAGGGAACCTCCACTGAGGATCTGGGTAATAAAAACGGGAGTACACAACTCCTCTCTCCAATAATACAACCTCTACACAAGAGGCAAGGCACAACACAAATCACCTCTACACTTAGAGGGATAGGCACTTAGCCAAACAACAATCAACCTCACATAAGAGGGATAAGACTCAAAGCCACAACTCTAACAATCACCTCTACACTTAGAGGGATACAACACAACCTCCACAATCACCTCTCACTAGAGGGATAATCAACACAATCACCTCTCACTAGAGGGATAATCAACACAAGCACAACAACTCGAATCCACGAACAAAAAGATAACGACTAGAATTCACGAGCGATTGGAGAGAAAATCTAAATTTAATTGATCAAAAACTTTTGTGTATAATTACAAAGATACAATAGTCTTACATAGGTATAAACAAAAAGAATACTACTCTAAATAGGAAACTTAATTACATGAAGGAAGAATTAAATCAATCCAAATTCCAATCAGACTCCAAAACGAAATCCAATTCAAAATCAAAATTTCTGATACGCACAGGTGAGTCGACTTATACTCAGGGTTAGTCGACTACACTATAAATTAGGTGACTTATACTTTTGATTAGTCGACTACTCTGTAGTACTCTGTAATTTTCAACTCTCTATTAAATTCATAAGTCACTTATCCTCAGAGTTAGTCGACTGAGGGGTTCGGTTCATGTGTGTGAGCCACACATATACAATAAGAGGACCAATCACGCATTGATACACATGAACCGAATCCTCGACTGATAATATCAATTAATTGACTAATCTGGAAGATAATCGATTAGTCTGGTTTTCTTGCTGTCCTCCTCTATGATTTATCATACACAGAATTTGTTTGCTTGGCCTCCTACATCACCTGACGATGACGCAGCTGCTGGTGGAAGAAGCGTGCATCACACGATTGTGTACAAAATATCTCCAGTGCTTCAAATTCCTTATATTCTCTGGTTCTCTTTCGTCCACCGATCAAAACATATCGTCAATTAAACACCCCACGCAGAGTCCCAGAACAAGCAAAAGCTTGGCATCACAACAACAATGGCAGCCTGGATCCTCATTATCCTCACCGTCACCCTCATCATCTCCCTCAAACTCCTCATCCCCAAACTGAAACCAAATCTCCCTCCAGGCCCCTCGACGATCGCCTTCTTCGCGAAAAACGTAGTGTTCCAAAAGAAATCAATCTATCAACTCGAACAACTCCTCATCAATCTCCACACAATATATGGCCCGTCATCTCCCTCCACACTCTTCCCAACCCGACCATCTTCGTCCAGGACCGCAATATCGCCCACCAGGCCCTGGTTCAGCATGGCGCAGTCCTCGCAGACCGGCCACCCTCAAAAGAGCCTATGTTATACTTGACATGTAACTGTCATGACATCAGCTCATCCTCTTATGGCCCTGTATGGCGCCGACTTCGCCGCAACCTCACCTCGGAGATGCTCCCCCAGTCTCGCATCAAACAGCTCGGCCCAGCCCGCCGGTGGGCTGTCGGCGTACTCCTTAATCAGCTTGGAGATTGTGGTGGCCTGATCAAGGAGAAGTTCAAGTTCGCGATGTTCTCCTTACTGCTCGCCATGTGCTTCGGAGAGAAGCTCGATGAGAAGCAAATCGAGGAAATAACAGTTATTCAGTATTCTCTCCTCCTCATCTTCACCAGGTTCAACCCATTTGCTGTCCTGCCGGGGATCACCAAGGTCCTGTTCCGCAAGAAGTGGAACCAGATTGTTGGAATGAGGCGGAGGCAGGCGGAGGTCTTCGTCCCTCTGATAAGGGCGCGGAGAGAACAGAAGAATCTCAAGGGGAATAAAGGTGGGTTTCTTCCCTACTGTTATGTCGATTCTCTTCTTGATGTCGAGATCCCCGAAGAGGGAGGAAGGAAGCTGAGGGAAGATGAGATAGTAAACCTATGTCACGAGTTTCTGACCGGGGGCACCGACACAACATCAACCGCTTTGGAGTGGATCATGGCCGAGGTAGTGAAACAGCAAGATGTCCAGCAGAAGCTAGTAGAGGAGATCGCAAGGGTTCTGGATGTAGGCGAAGAGATTAAGGAAGAAGACTTGCAGAAGATGCCGTATCTCAAGGCAGTGATCATGGAAGGGCTGAGGCGACACCCACCAGGCCACTTCTTGCTGCCTCACAGGGCCACAGAGGATGTGAACTTACACGGGTATTTGATACCGAAGGGGTCGGAAGTGCACATAAATGTGGCGCAATTGGGATGGGATGCGAAGGTGTGGGAGGATCCGATGGAGTTCAAGCCGGAGAGGTTTATGGAATGCGGAGAGTTTTCTGATGAAGTGGTGGACATAACAGGAAGTAAGGAGATCAAGATGATGCCTTTCGGAGCTGGGAGGAGAATATGCCCAGGTTATGGGCTAGCTTTACTGCATTTGGCGTACTTCGTCGCGAATTTGGTGAGGGAGTTCGAGTGGAAGGCTGTAGAGGGGGAGGAAGTAGATCTGTCGGAAGATTTTGAATTCACGGTCATCATGAAGAACCCTCTTCGCGCTCAAATCACCCCTCGAAGGAACAAGTAGGCGAATCTGCAGACATTCCTGGTGACAATTAGTGAATTTGGAAAGTCGTAGTCTGCGAGCAGTAGATACTTCTCACTTGTGTGCCCGAATCTGTGAGCATTTATTCTGCGCAATGAAACAGGGATGCGAGTGATATCTCTTCATAAACTGAAAAATGTGTTTGTATGTGAACCTAGATGTTTCTCAAGACAAATAATGTATGCTAGGAGAAATTCTTGTTCCTCCTTACTTGTTCACAGTAATAAATACTTATAGACAAAAATGCATTGATTTGAGGTGGAAGTGAGAAAACTCATTTTTCACTTCTGGTGTTTGTTTGGAACCGGAAAAGCGAAATGGGAAAACCTTTTTTTCTTTTCGTTTTTCTCTTTTACACTATCATATCCTCACTTGTAGGTGCTACAGTTAATTTTGTGGTCTTAATAAGTTGTACCTCAGAACAGCTAATTTTATGGTCACGTAAATCTCACTTGCACTCTAATTACAGTAAAAAAAAATACTCATAATTACTATTTTTTTAATATTATTTTGCGGTCAACTTTGTTTTACCTTTTTCACTTTCACTTCTACTTACTAACCAAACACCGAAAACACAATATATTTTTTCAGTTACACTTTACAATCAAATACCAAAAAATTTACACGAATCCCAATTTTCTATATTTTCTCATTTTTTCTCCTCATTTTTCACTAACACATTTTTCTCCCATTTGCAGCAAACTAAACTGACCCCGATAAGAAATGTAAAGGAAAAGAAAAAAGAAAATTTTGATCACGCAAAACTGTCACTGAATGCAGGTATCATGGAGAGAGAAAATGAGCAACCAGTTGAACCGCTTTCCACTCGTACAATCAAATCAAATAAACAAAAAGTCATAGCTAATAAATCATAGTCTTCATTTCAGGTTTGATTCTATCACATGTGGTGCTTGGATTCGTATGCGACTGTAACCATCTTGCCTGCATAGTCAAAGTCAGGTCGCAAGCATATGCTAAAACACTACAACATTGATGGCTATAAAATTGTCCAATGCTCGGTGTGGTGGACATTTTTCGTCGCGAGAAGCGAGAGTAGGGAACTGGAGAGTATGCGAGTCAAAATAATGTACAATACAGAAAAAGAGAGACACGCAAGATTTTTACGTAAAAACTCAAATCGAAAAAAATTCAGGAGAGAAGGAGATAAATCAACTATAATTCACTTGCAGTGAAAATTACAGAGATTGTATACCAGAGTCTTAGTGTCAGGCTTTTCTCAAAAAAAGAAAAAAGAGAGGTCATCCTTCTCGTTTGAGGAGAATGTCTGCCTATACTTGATCTGATCTGCGTGCATAGGGCGGATGGTACGTGCGTGATCTTTCTAACTGCATGATCTGCATATGTAGATTTGTTGCAACGACATAGATAATTGGCGCTTGATTGTTGAGATTGCATGTAGAGAAATCTGCCTCTGTCCATAATCGCTCAGGATGGAAGGTGTTTCACGTTATGAATGTGGAGAAAGACTAGGTTGCATAACTGAAGGCGAAAATTAGGGATAATCTGTTGCCATGGTATGATTGAAGGTGGAAATCAGAGAGATTTATTATCATGGTTGCCTTATGCGGCGCTGAAATCTACGGATGGGGAGAGCTTCAAGATGGTTTAGAACATTGGAGCTGCTGGGATGGAAGTGTCCTCGGAGAGATGAGCAGCTTCTGGAATGGTTTCATAGCGACAGAGGCTTCTGATTCCTAAGACACGTGTCATGATCCTATTAGGGTCAAATTTTGACCACTACAGAGCACGCCGCTCTTCCGCTTGTCAGAGCCAGCAGAAAAGAAGTCAAGAAAGCGGAGTTGGTGAGAGATTCTTTGGTGCCTCAAGCTCATCTTGATACTCATGAGCAGGAGAAGATCTGTATCATTAATGTGGGTTCTTTTGGATTAATTTGGAGATTGCGCTGCTGGCTGACAACTGGCATGTCGATCGATTTGGTTCCATGAAATTCGTAACTGACATCCCTTTGAATCCTGGTGCCATGATGCCAGTGATCATGGGGAACCATCAATTGAAATTATGATTTTTTTGGTTAATCGAGAATCTCAAAAAGTGAACAGATATTTCGGAGATTGAGAATTTTGAAGTGGAGACAATTTAGCTCCTTCTCCTCTATCTATAAATAGGTTGGATCATTCGGGTGAAAGGAGCCATCCTTCTGAGAAATTTGTCTCTGAATTTCTCCCTTGTTGTCTTGTCGTGTCGCCATGTGTCCTTTTCTCCTCTCCATCAGATAGAGAAAGGAAAGGTGAAGAGGATGGTGGTCGAATCTCAGTTATTTGGGAGTGTAATTGATGCAATATGTCAGTCTTTGTGATAAGCATGTTATAATACACCAGTCTTTGTGACATGGCTCCTCCGTTGAGGGCGACCGCTTGGTGGCCCGCTTCGATTGGAATTGATGACCTAGTTCCAAGTCGCCCGATATTTAGGGGTGAGAATCATTCTAAAGGATCTGATTCCCCTCCATATAGGGCGTACGTAGGTAGAAGAGAGGGAGTACTTCAGTCGGGTATGCTAGTGAATTGATTTTCATGCTGGAGCCTAATCCTTTTCCTCAGAACACTGTAGTGCAAAATGCTTTTTCTCCTTCTGGTGTGTTTTGTCGGAGTCCTCTAGTTGGACGTCGTTGTCTCGCTCTTGAAGGACTTCTTGGGATAATCGTAGTGAGCGGTGATGGTCCAGCTGCCTTGGAGGCATGTGAGTTGTTATTGAGGTATGTAAGTTGCTTGCTCAGGAGCCATCACACTGGCAAGCTACCCCCAAAAGATCTCTGCTGATGAAGAAATATTTGTTGTTCTTGTATAGGGGTCTGTAAATGATGGCAGAATAGGTTCTCGGATCTCCTATATTTTTTTTAAAATGTAAAGCCAGAGGTGTAATGATTTCATATATTTCACTTGTCTGATGTAACGACATATTAAAACTTAATGAAATGTTATTGCATATGTATTTCGTAATAGAAATGATTAAGTCATGTTTAGCTCTTACCTGATTTGTATTGTGGAATGATGATACCGCTTCAGAGGCTTGATTTTCGGATGACAAGAATATGATGTGTCTGTATTATCATCTTCGGATAGTTTCTCCATATTTGAGCATACAGACATTGATCTCCGAGTGAAGTGAGGATCTTAGTTGTGAAAATGGACTGGGTTGTTTGGTTGGTTGTCCAACTGAGAGGGGGCCAGTCGAGGGGAGCCTGGAGGCTGATATTGGTGCTATCATTCTCGAGTGGGGTTTTTCCTCCTCGAAACACATGAGCATAGGATTCCAAGTGAAGAGAGTCCTCGACTATGGAGCTGAAAAGAAAATTATTCAATTGGGGATGAGTCTTCCGTGGGGCAGTGACAACTGCCTAATTGAGGATGAGCCTTAGGAACCCAGAGATATGTGTTTGCACTATGATTCTCGAGAGGAGTTTTTCTCCTCGCAACACAGACAAATTGGTAGTAGCCTAATCGAGAATGAACCTTCCGGATGGTAGTTGTCCGATTAGGGATGAGCTTGGCAGTTGCTCGATTGGGAATGAACCTTTCAGACGGTAGTTGTCTAACTGGGGATGAGCCTTGAGGTGATAGTTTCCTGATAGGGGATGAGCCTTTCGGATGGCAGTTGCCTAATCAGGGATGAGCTTGAGAGTGCCCGAAGGTACATGCTTGTCATTTTTCCCACGCGTTTCTCTTCTCGATAGACACGCAAAAAGGTGAAGGCCTATCATTTTTTAGCACCTCGGTCTTAGTGATGAGATAGGTGGGTGGGACAGAGCAGCGACGACCCTTGTCTTATTCTGCATCCAAGCCTTTTCGCCTTGGTTGGAGTGCGAGAGTGGTGGGGACCACGCGATCAGCTATGCACACTGTTTTGTGTAGGTAATTGATTTCTTTTTAAAATTAATTTAACTGGTTTAATAATGAGACTAGTTAATTAATTAAGTAGTTTAATTATTGTAATTAATTATTTGCTATAATCAGTAGAGTAAAATTTTAATTATGATTTATTTATTAGAACATAATGTTATTAATTTAATCATAAATAGATAATTATTTTCATGCACTCAGGGAGATGAACTTAGGCTAATTCATATGGTCAAATTGAGATCTCTCTTCTAGGGTTTCATGTACGCATTAATTCATCTAAATCTATTAGATAATTAATTTTCAAAAGTTTTTAGAGATTTGACAGGTTATGTATGAAGAATTAATATTTCATGCTTAGTTTATTTTACTACTTGATGAAATATATAGTTGAACATAATAACATGTACTTAAATCTAATGTTCTAAAAGTGACTTCCTTTTAAAGATAATGAATTGGTGTAAAAGATTAATTCAAGTAACTTAGATCTAGAGAAAGCAACATGAAAATCTATGACTTTGATAGGTTATTTATTGTCCAAATAATAACATATACTTGGATCTAGGTTTATGTTGTGATCTATCTTGAAGATCTAGAATTTTAGGTAATTGATCTTACAAATTTGAGGTAATTATTTAGGATTTAAATTGATAGGTTAACTCATTAGTTTGATTGGCCTTTTTTTTAGACCTGGTTAGAAATTTCAATAGATTAGTAAAGAGAGAGATCGAGATTGACCGCATAATGTTATTTTAGGGGATTCAGTCTAGGTGTTTGACTTTTCTTAGTTGATAATTAGTTTAAACAACTCTCTAAATTCACAAACTCTTCACTCAATTCGCCTAGGTAGTGTTTAAACTAAAGTACAACCTGTCTCTGAGAATCGACGCTTAAGTGCTACAACTGATCGACCGTGCACTTACAGTATTTTAAATGAGAATGAAAATCTCCCATCAGCTGGCCAAATGAGGGCCGACGAGCAGGTTCCACGGATTCAGAGAAGGATGTAGGAAAACCATAAGAAGTCAGAATGTATTTTTATTAAATGACTTCAATAAAAGTACAAGATATTGAAACGAGATACATGGAATATTATCCGTTAGAGGAACTTTTCTGTTCTTATTTATAGGGTAGTGTTAGTCAATCACTCGGTACTGATTAACCATGTGTTGATGTCGAGCCAGAAATGAGGTCTCCTGCTATCTTTTTGTCTCAGAGAAAGCTCCGGGTATAAAGATGTATTCTTGAAGATATCCTTCTGGACAAGATCTTTGAGATACGTGCGAAGGGACTAGCATTGAAAAGTTTGATGTCCCTTCAAGTCATAGAAGGAACAATAGTCTTTCGCTCTACGACAAGCAGGATCGTCTGACTTCGCTTCCGGATGCTTCATCCAGGGTTGACCTTTGATGGCTTCAAAGACGTCCTGAATCGGCAACTTTAGTGTAGTAAAGCTATCGTCCACCTGGTAAATTCAGAGTGGACTCTGCTGGTAGTCCGAAAATGGTTGCTTCCTGAAAGCACCACGCCCACGACCCTGATTGTCGATGGAGGGGTCTCCGTATTGCGGCTTTGATTTTGCTCTGTCATCATCATGATTGAAAGAATGGTTGGCAAAGCTTTTCGTTACTTCCTCTAACTGGGTGGATGGTTGGGCTTAGTATATGACCTCTATTCAACGGGTGAAGTTAAATTTTACCATATACTTATACAATAAGTGGGGTGACATGTAGCCCGCTGATGAACGCGAGAGAGGAGGCATTCTCCTACAGTTGTTTACTTTATCGAGCTAATTCTGAAAGTATCTAATGTACGCTTTGAGACTGTCAGATGGTTTTATCTTGACAGAGAGGAACAACTTGGTGAGATCCTCGAAGTTGTGGATCGATCTTGGCGGAAGAGAGTAGAACTAATCGAAGGTTACTCCTTTCAAGCTGGAGGAAAAGAATATGACACAAGATGGAGTCATTTTGTTGAAACAAATCAACATTCTAATACTAATTGTTACTCCCGGGATCGACGATTGCGATTAAATCATTTCAACTCTTAGATTAAATCATTTCAACTGATTTTTATTTCACAAACTTCTTGAGCTTCATCTCACATCAAATACTATAGAAAGTTGTAAAAGAGATTATTTGTGATCTTTGTGATCACCAAGAGCTTGTTAAACTTATTGGCTTTGTGTTGCCTCTTGTGCAGAGGATTGAGAGTTGGAATTGTGTACTCCGGCCTTGAGTAGACCTTGTGGTTCCTTTGTGGAGACTCTTTTGTAGAAAGATCCTTAGTTGATAGTGAATCCTTCATGCGGTGAAGGTTGGGGACGTAGAGCTTGGTTCTCGAAGCTCGAAACAAATCTCTTGTGTTTGCGATTGTTTTCTCTCTTACTCTTACTCTATATTTGCTTGAACTTGTGTCTTTGTTTCTATTTCACTTGCGAGCATCATTCATTCTTATTGATTTTCACTCTTTAAATCAAGAAGACAATTGAGCACCTCAACTCATTGTCCAGAGGAATATAGAGAAGAAGTTCTAGAGCTCTTCATAGGGAATCTGACTTCACTTCATGATTTAGTTGACCGCTTGCATCATTCATATTATAAATTGTTGCATTTTCGCATTTGGACCTTTAGAATAGCATTACACCTATTCACTCCCCCTCTAGGTGTACTTTTAATATCAAACACATACTCGAATAGTGTCCAGTGTATTAGTAGTTATTCTCATGATTTAGGTAACAATGACAGTGTCGGGGTGATATATTTAACATGAACATGTGTCAATATCGATATATAAGTGTTTGTTTATAACACTTTTATGTTATTACCGTGATCAATATAAAAAAAAATTATAAACAATTATCTATTTTCAAACTCTTCACAACCATATTAAAATAATCAATTCATTATTATTAGGATTTATTTATCAACAGTCCAATAATTACTCAATACATAGAAAAATTATCTATATTTTACATTAAATCAAGAATCATAATAAATTATTATTTATTTAATGTGCTTTAAAAAGCAATCTTGTATATTTTAGTTACAGTGACTTACAAATAATTACATTTTCATTAAATAATATTTACAGTGATTTACCGATAATCATGTTTTATTTAATAAAGTAACCAATTTCGTTCAACATAATAAAATATAATTTATAAAATAAAAACACTCACATAGCTATTACAGAGAGGCAGCTCGTCTTTCTATGATCGCAACGGCTCAAGAATCATGTAGATCGGACTTTGGATAGTCAAATTATTGCCTGAACACTAAATGTAATAAAAATTGGTTAAATATGTAATAATAACTCTAAATTGTAAATATTCTAATTTGTCAGGGGGTTTATGTAAAATTACCTTTCATAAAAGGATCGGGTTTGGATTGCTAGTGGGTCTGCTTTAGATCCAATAACTCGACCCAGTTACTTAAGTTAATGGGTATTGGGTTTGGGTCAAATGTTTTTGGGTTATAAGGTGCGGGTTTGTAGAGAGAGTTGAGAAAGAGAGAACGAGAGAGACAATGGCAACAAGGAAGATGGCGGCGGAAGCGCGACAAGGCCGCGCATGGTGGCACAGTCGTGACCGCGACTGCAAATGGCCAGTCGACGATGGTCTTGCGGCATGCCAGAGGTGATGGGAAGAGAGGAGGAAAGAAATTGAGGAAGAGAGAAAGAAGGAGAACAAGAAAGAAATAAGAAGAAGAGGTGATGGTTGCGGTGATGGTGGCAGCGCTTACGGCTGCCTAGGCAGGTGACGGTCTGCTGCCGGCAGCGGACCACATGTGAAGTAGAGGGGGGAAGAGAAGAGAAGAAAGGGAGAAAGGAAGAGGGAAAGAAGATAGAGAGAGGTGGAGAGAGAGAATAAGAGAGGTGACTTGCCGCCGGCACAGAGGAGGTTTGGCCACTGGCGGTCGTCGATGGTGAGCAAACGCAGAGAGAGGGAGCGGGTGATGAGTTTTTAAGGACAGAGAAATAGAAAGTTGTAAAGAGAGAGAGAGAGAGAGAGAGAGTGAAAATGAGAAAGAGAGTGAAAGTGAGAGAGAAAAAAGACTTAAGAAAGAGAGAAGAAGTAGTGGAAAGGCGGTGGGAATTTGGTGCTTGAAGGGGAAGAAAGAGTAAGAATTAGAGGAGAAGAAAAAATTATTTTATTAATATTATTTTAGTGGGTCAAAATTTGATTAGTTTAGAACGGTTCTCAAAAATTTTATAAAATAATAAATATTACACTGAGGGGCAATATGAAATTATATTCAAGAAATTTAGTCTGGTTTGAAAATTAAAGTCATGAATTCGATCGATAATACCGGTTAACTTCAGTTTGGCCAGATTTTTAACTAATTCAGAAAAATTTTCAAAAATACGAGAAAGTTGAAAATATGATCTTGAAGAACAATATGTAAGTAGATTTTTTAAATTCAACTTTATTTGTAAATTAAAAATTATAGAGTCGATTACCTGTATCGATCGATACCGAATTCAAAATTTTCCAAAATAAATCAGAAAAATTCTAGAAAATTTAAAAAAAATCTAACATATTAGGAAATAATATCTTGAGCTGAAATCAGTTTAGTCTGACTACTATAAAGTTCAAATCAAATATGTATACTGTATCGAGCACTGATACTATGACATATACATCTAGGGCCGGAGGTTACACCTTGACTGTCCCAATGTCGATGACCTTGCAAGCCGAGCCATCCACCATCTTGACTATCCCTTTCTTTTTGACAACCAAGGAGTTGAACAGCCTTTTTTGGGACATACATGAACCATACTATACAAATTAAATATCCAGCCTAAACCTTGAGAAATGTTATCTTCAACATAAGAAGCCATTAATACTTTAGTGTCCTCTACACCGCTTGCTACGTCTGCCTCCGCAACTTGCCCCTTCTTCTTCAACCACTTTTTCCGAGGCTTGCAGTTATTCTTCCAATAACCTTTCCTGTGACAAAAGTGACACATCTTTGACCAGCCCAGACCATTCTTTCCTTCTCTTCCTTTCTTTTTCGTGACCACCAAACCCGATCATTGCTGATCCTCTTGATTTGGCTTTTTCTTAATCTCATTAGATAAAAGAGTTGACGTGACCTCCTCCAAGATGAGAGTTTCTTTATTGTAGAGCATGATGGTGATGATGTGTTCATATGACTGTGGAAGCGAACTGAGAAGTATCAACACGTTGTCCTCCTGGTCGATCTTGATAATAACAGTTAAAAGCTCTCTGGTGACCTTATTTAAGAAGTTTAAATGCTCCAACACCGTTGTCCCTTCGTTCATGCGTAACCCATATAGTTATTTCTTGAGATACAACTTGTTGGAGAGGCTTTTTGTCATATACAGTATTTCTAACGTTGACCACAATCATGTAGACGTTTCTTCTTCAGCCATCACGTTACACATTACCTCGTCTGCGAGACATAATTGGATCGTGCTTACCACCTTTAGCTCCATCTCTTTCTAATCCTCGTCTGACGTACCTACAAGTTATAATGACTTACCCTAAAGGTCTTGTGAAGACTTTGTTGCACTAGCAATACCTTCAGTCTCATTTAACATAAACTGAAGTTTTCTTTGCCATTGAACTTCTCGACCTCCAACTTTACGTAGAACCTCTGTCTTCACATATCACCATCCATCAATATTTAGTTCTGATACCAATTATTGTGCAATTGATATGCTCTGATACTAATTGTTGTAACAAATTAGCGCTCTAACACTAATTGTTACTCTTGGGATCAATGTTTACGGAATTTGACAATATCATGATACTTGTAAAAGGAAAATTATTGTAAAATAAACTAAAAATATCTAGACAAAAGAGTAATAAGAAATAACATGAGGATTTAATGTGGTTTGGCCTAAAACCTCGCCTACATCCACGGAAGAGAATTTGAGAGAGCTTTATTAATAAACTTGATATAAAGAGATCTAACCTTCTTCTTGATGCAACAAGAGTATTCACCTTCCCTTTTAATCTAGACCTAGTATTTTGTCAAAAAAGATTCTCGAGTTAGTGTAAGATTTCTTTAAATGGCTAAAAATAATAACGGAACGATTCCGATTACAAAAGAGGGAAGAAGACCCAGTCCTCCCCTTTATTTAAAGATGGGTTCTTCGAGTGGTAATAGAGAGTGATTCTTATTTTCCGTTGACCGACTGACTGTCTAACTTCTCTTCAGAATGCTCTCGATGACTAATCAGAGAGAAACTCTATTTTTAACACGCGAAGTGTTTAGAGTCCACTGACTACTCCATTTCTCCTTTTCTCCAAAAGTCCTCTCTTTGGATTCAAAAAGAGTCCTCTCCTTTTCTTCATAGCTACTCAGGCTATTTATAGGGCGTCATGGAGGTATTATCATCCCCTAAAATTTTCCATAATGGGGATTAACTCCCCCATTACATGGAGACTTAACTGACCTAGTAATGGGGGTTTGTTATAACAAAAACGCGGGTCTTGCGCTAGACGCGGGACCTCACGTTGCTTGTTATAGATGCGGACGTATCAGAACGCGGAGTTGTTTA
The DNA here is from genome assembly GCA_038442645.1 of Agave tequilana. NCBI lineage: Eukaryota > Viridiplantae > Streptophyta > Magnoliopsida > Asparagales > Asparagaceae > Agave > Agave tequilana. The sequence continues at coordinate 23,449 of JAVJIF010004872.1, read as the reverse complement.
GACTCGCATTTGTCATGAGGCGTGAGGTTTTTCAGAACCGCGTCTGCAGTGGAGTACTAAGTTGCTCAAACCTGCGCTTGATATGGAACGCGCAGTTACTCAGACTCGCGTTGAATGAAATGAGAAGTTACTCAAACTCCTGTCGAACGCGGGCTTACTCATGCATACATCTGAAGTCTCCGTGATTCTTGGGACGTGAGGTCTGTAACATCCCGATTTTTTTATTTTTCCAAAAGAATATTTTAAATCTTCAGCTATGAGATAATATTGGATAAATAGAACCGATAACTATAATGTTCGGGTGGCTTTAATCATGAATTAGTGTTATAGAATGTAAATTTTTTTGACTTATACTATGATAATTTATTCGCTTATCCATATGATTAAAATTTTTTATGATTAAGTGGGAAACTATTGTAAATGAATTTTTATAAGTAAGTGACATGTAAATATATCAATGATTGTGTTTAAATAATGGATATAAATAATAATAATATATGCAAGTGATAAATATGAATGTATAATGTTACACATATTCAAGCGCACAAAAGTTTCATACATAGTATATACATACTCTACTAACCATGCCCATTAATTTAATCAAAGTGCAAGTTAGTGGAGGGGGGTAGGGGAGCATGAGAGGGATTGGTGAAGGGTTAGGATGCCCTTGATTTGTGCAAGGCCACTTAAAAGAATGGGAGTTATGGCAAACTCGTAATTATGCCCGAATTGGGATATCTAATTTTTGCCCAAACTTTTCATCTCCCATTCTCTTCATCTTCTCAAATTCTCCATGGTAAGAACCATAAAAGCCATCTTCTACTCTTGATGAACTCGCAATTCTTCTTCATCTTTTTCTCTTCCCCTTCTTCCCTACTTCCTCCTCCTTTAAGAGAGACCAAGAGAGGAGGGGGAAAATCTGAGCTCGCCTAGATGGGGGGCACCCAGCCCGGCCAGGCCACGGCCAGGCTGTCGCCGGCGTCGCGTGGGCCGCAGGGGCCACGCCCAAGCCACCAGGGGGGAGATCAAGGAGGAAGATGGGTATTTCCACCTAGGGCAAATCCAAGTTTTTTGGGGGTGAATTTCAACCTGAGATCTGAACTTTTAGAGGTCTTTCCACCAATTGTTTAGGTAAATTTCTGACTGAATTTTTAACAGAGAATTAGTATATAAAATAGCTTTTAACCCTCAAGAATATTGATGAATCTAGTACTAGAAGGTAACTTGATGTTCTCTTGAATAGGATTGTTATTTGGGATCACGTGGAATCAAGGATTGGCGAAGAAATCCCCAGAAGAAGGTGAGAACTTGATTGAGTAAGATTACTAACAAAATTAGGAGATTTTTGAGAACGAGAAAATATCCTAATATACTATGAATATATGATATGATTTTATTAGTAATATATAGGGATGGGTAATGAACTCCATGAAAGGTACTAATTAGAAATATTGTGATTGTGCTGAAAACCGTGTGATGAAGACTAATGAGATATATTCTCAAAAATGTAAGAAACTAATAGTGGTAAGTAACTAAAAATATTTATATATATCTCTTTTGTATGGGAGACCTTGTAGTAATGATCCACTTGAATTCATATTATTTTTTTATATATATATATGTTGATAGCTACTAATATAAGAAGATCAAATAGAGAGATTGACATATTGGTGTCCGTTGTGGTGTGTTCGAGAAAGAAACATGAGGAGGTGCTCGGTGCGAATCTCTTGTAGAGCACTCGACTTGAAGGTGAGCGGGGTTCCGATAAACTTAGAGTAAATTCTGAATCTTAACAACTATAGTGTTAACTTCGTAAAGAATTAATAATTTTCACATGAATGTGTTTAAATGAGAAAGTTAATTAATATGAGTAATATAAGAACGATGTGAATGTTTTAATTAATGTATTTAATATGCGTCAAACTCTTGATATGAGATGGACACATGTGTTGTTTGATGATAACTCTGGTGTTGACTCTTGATGTGATGAGCATGCATGTGTGTGGATGACAGACAGTTCTTGATAGAACTAGTTAATGTTTTTTTGTTGATTTGAATTCTTGGGTGAAACTAATGGTGAATGTGTATGCATTTGGGTTTGTATCTTTGAAAGAAGGGGCTGGAGAAATCTGGTAGGGGTCGAAGATGGTGTGAAGGAAAGGGCCGGAGGGATCCTGTAGGGGTCGAAGATGGTGTGAAGGAAGGGGCCGGAGGGATCCGGTAGGAGTCGAAGACGGTGAAATATTGTTATGTGTATAATTGATGTGTGTGTACACTGTGTACCCTATATGTGTATCAGGTGTGTTACTGATGTGATTTATGGTGGACATCTTGCGTAAGGTATGGTGGACATCAGAAATTATATTACACTCTGACAACATAAATAGCTCCTGACTTGACATCAGAATACAAAGTTAATAACTTGTAATGAAACCCTAACATTTGTTGTTATACACACATTAGTACTATCTGAACAATAAATTGAAGTAAGTTGATTATCTAGTTGAAACGCCTATATTCTTCATTACTCACTTTTATGTTTCATGTATACTATTCATTACTAATGTATGTTGGATTGTAACAATTGGCTTAATCTCACTCACTAAGTCGTCGAGCTCACCCCCCCCTCCCCCATAGATTCATGTTTTTAGGATAAATCAAAGACAAAGATCGACTAAAGACAAGGGTTAGAGCAGTGGAAGAACTTAAAACATTCATTGTGTAGGTCTACCAAACTTTTGGTTTATAATGAGTATTTTGTTATTATATATATATATATATATATATATATATATATATATATATATATATATATATATAATATATATATATATATATATATATATTATATATATAGTTGATGTTATAGATTAAGACTGTATAGTCGAATATGTGTGATTTGGTTCGATGATGTATATATGGATATCTGTGTACAATCCTATATGGATATGATTTTGAGCTGACTTGTGTTAGATTGTGATACAGAGGAGAATACTCTCGAGTAAGTGTTAAATTTATTAACTTTGGGTTGGATCGACATGATTGAAATTGGATATTTATAAGTAGGCGATATTAAGCCGAAATTTATTATAACTGCGTGGGATGTTGTTTATAGATAAATGATTTCTTGATTTTGTATGTATTGATGTATCAGAGTGGACTCCGTATTATAGAGGAAATGCTGCTGAAATTTTTGATGAATTCAGAGATGATTATAATATTATGTGATGATTAGCGTATTTGGATTGGATTAAAGTTAACTCAGTGATAAAAAAACTGAGACTATTACAGCTGATATGAGTGCAAAAGTTTAGGAATGAGGAGTAGATGAGAGATATAGGGCCTAGAAAAGTACAAGCCTATGGATGTGACCTAGAATAATTATTTCTACATCAGGATTGATCCATAAGATTGATATGTATATATATGTGTATTGTTTGAATGCTCACGAGACTGTATATGGGTAGTTTTAAGGGGGGTATTCGGTTCTGACGTTTATGATTGATCTCGAGGTGCATGATATTGATTATTTTCTTTCATTTAAATGAGGGCATACCTGCATGCCTTGATTCAAAATGTGTTTTATTGGGGATGCGGGCCCTTAGTATGAGCTGCCAGTGGTATGGGACACTGAAATAAAGAAGTAATTAAAATATCTGACAAATTAAGATTTAATCGAAGCAGAAGAACCTTATGAAGAATCTGATTGTGGAATAACCGAAACTCAGATAAAAGAATATAAGGGATATGTCGTATTGAAAGGATTATAGATTTTGATATTATTTGAAGAGCTTCCATATATAGAGATAATTTATATTGTGACAGTATGAAATGAAAAGAGGTTGATATAATTGCTCTCCATATTTTCTAGATGAGAGAGTCTGATGAGACGAATCACAGGTACCCATAGAGTCTGATAGGGCAATTGATATGTATGTGTGTGTGTAATTGTGGGTCCACCAGTATATTAAGAGACTGATTATATGATTGTCATCTTGATTTTGTATGTATAGTAGCATGATCCTTTGTATATGAAATTTAAAAAGTAATTTATGCTATGAGAAATCTTGTGTGTATGATGTTATATAGACACTTATAAAAGATATAAAAGTTTAAACTTAAGTAAAAAACTTTATCGTTCTTATTTTCACTAGTGTGAATCATATTGATAAATAAGAAATCCTTATTTTCTGTTCCAACTAACTTATGAGTATCGATTTGGGATAGTGTCCGCCGCATTTTGTGACTATCATAATTTTACAATGAGTAATGTTACTCTAACAAACTAAGTTACACAAGAAGAGACTAATAACATGAAATAGTGGTTAGATTTACTACACTGGTCCCTAAGCAAGTAATGATATTTATGAGACCAACAATTGTAACCTAGTGTGAATTTATGTGTATATGTACCTACGACATGAGTAGTTATTGTTTACGCACTGAACTTATGAAATTAAAATTTTATACATTATGAACCCTAATATGGAAACCATAATATTGTTGTTAAACCAGAATGAATAATTATATAACGATTATAACTTGCTCATCGAACTTGTGAATAAGGTATGAAAACTGTTCTGATGATTTAATAGTTATGTTAAATATAAACATAAAGTTTAAGAGCTAATTCAGGGTCAATTTTCTTGTCTTTTTTTTAAAAAAAGATGGCTTCGTAAAATAGAGAAGATGTTAAATGCGATAGATTATAGTAAGAAGCGTGAGGTAATCTTTATATATGTAGTGTTTCTAAATAAATAAATAAATAAATAAAGTCAGAAAATTTTTGAAGAAATTCAAATAATTGAGAAGAATGAAAGTTGCTCAGGGCAAATAAGAATTGTATGAATCAACGACTCTTACAATTTTCATAATATTCTTAAAGTAACTCGAGTCACTATAAAAAAGTAAATTTGAATCTCTGATACGTTTAACTATTCAAGATAACAAATCAAATTGGATATGTTGAATATCGACTAACTTTGCCACCAAAAATATATACAGAATTTAGATCTCTGGGAACAAATATTAATGTCATGATTGGAATTTATTATGATTAAAGTTGATGTTTCTTTTAACAAGAAAACATCGAGCATAAAGTAAAAGTGTGACATTATGTATTAAAACACTTAGTGCCCTCTGTATGTGAAAGATTGTAAGTTTTGTTTCACTCATAATAAATTATGTAGATAGTCCTTAAATAAGACTGGAAAGTAATGATAGATAGTCAATAAAAAGAGAAGTAAATACATTATGACATTCTTTGTTAATCATTGAAAATCCAAAGGGACACATCCTACAAGTTGAAATTGACTTGCCAAGTTTAATGAATAAATGTGAACTTTATGGAGGGAATGATTAAATTACCTATCATCAGTAAAATAGTGGTTGGGAACTGATTCAGGAAAAGAAGATAATCAGAAAATAGTGTAATCATCACACATACACGACTAAATGGATTGAAGGACATGATTTTAACATTCCTTTTGAATTAACTTCATCTAGACAATAATGTATTATATGATAATAAGCCTATTAATTTAAAGTCACTGAGATTCCGGATTATTTGTTATCTATTTTGACGAATCAATACAGATATATTATATGTCAAAGAATTGATACAAGTTCGAGTCTACAAAGTAAAGTAATTGAAATATAAATCATTCCTCTGATAGCAGTAAGTCGAGGAGTCTGCAAGTTGGAGATGTTTAAAAAAAAGTTGAAAGATGAAACATACAGATCCTAACTCACTCACTTCTACTACTCCAAGTTTCGAGAACAAAACTTTCTCAAGGGGGTAGAATGTAACACCTCGATTTTTTTATTTTTCCTAAAGAATATTTTAATCTACAGCTATGAGATAATACCAGATAAATAGAACTGATAACTATAATGTTCGAGTGACTTTAACCTAGAATTAGTATTACAGAATGCGAATTTTTTGATTTATACTATGATAATTATTCGCTTATCCATATGATTAAATTTTTTTATGATTAAGTGGGAAATTGTTGTAAATGAATTTTATAAGTAAGTGACATGTAAATATATCAATGATTGTATTTAAATAATGGATATAAAAAATAATAATAATAATGCAAGTGATAACCATGAATGTATAATGTTACACATATTCAAGTGCACAAAAGTTTTATACATGGTATATACACACTCCACTAACCATATCCATTAATTTAAATTAGAGATCCCAACTCAAGCAGGATTACGAGTTTGCCACAACTCCCATTCTCTCCCAGTGGCCTAGCACAAATCAAGAGCATTCTCACCCTTCATCAATCCCTCTCATGCTCATACCCATTAATTAAATTAAAATGCAAGTTACTGGAGGGGGGTAGGTGAGCATGAGAGGCATTGATGAAGGGTTAGGATGTCATTGATTTGTGCAAGGCCATTTGGAGAGAATGGGAGTTGTAGCAAACTTGTAATTATGCCTGAATTAGGATCTCTAATTTCTGTCCAAATTTTTTCATCTCCCTTTCTCTTCATCCTCTTAAAATTTCATGGTAAGAGCCCTAAAACCCATCTTCTCCTCTTGATGAACTCATCTCCTTCCTCTTTTCTCTTCTCCTTCTTTCCTTCTTTCTCCTCCTTCAAGAGATACCAAGAGAGGAGAGGAAAATCTGAGCTCGTCTAGATAGGGGGCGCGCCCAGCCCGGCCAAACCGCGGCCAATCCACTGGCGGCACCGCGCAGGCCGCCGGGGCCATGCCCAGACCGCCGGGAGGAGATCAAGGAGGAAGATGGGTGTTTCCACTATGGCAAATCCAAGTTTTTTGGGGTGAATTTCAGCCCAATATCTACACTTTTAGAGGTCTTTTCACCACTTATTTAGGTAAATTTCTGACAGAATTTTTAACAGAGAATTAGTATATAAAATAGCTTTTAACTCTCAAGAATATTAATGAATTTAGTACTAGAAGGTAACTTGATATTCTCTTGAATTGGATTGTCATTCGGGATCATGTGGAATCAAAGATTGGCGAAGAAATCCCTAGAAAATGTGAGAACTTGATTGAGTAAGATTATAACAAAATTAGGAAATTTTTGAGAATGAGAAAATATCCTAATAGACTATGACTGTTTGATATGATTTTACTAGCAATATTTAGGGATGGGTAATGAACTCCATGAATGGTACTAATTAGAAATATTGTGATTGTGTTAGAAACCGTGTAACGAAGAATAATAAGATATATTCTCAAATATGTAAGAAACTGGCAGTGGTAAGTATATATATATATATATATATATATATATATATATATATATATAATATATATATTATATATATATATATATAATATATATATATAATATATATATATATATATATATATATATATATATATATATCTTGTATGGGAGACTTTATAGTAATGATCCACTTGAAATTCATATTATTTTTTTGTATATGTAATGTTGATAGCTAGTAATACTAAGAATATCAAGTAGAGAGATTGACATACTGGTGTTTGTTGTGGTGTGTTCGGGAAAGAAACATGAGGAGGTGTTTGGTGTGAATCTCTTGTAGAACACTCGACTTAAAGGTTAGGGGGGTTCCGGTAAACCTAGAGTAAATTCTGAATCTTAATAACTATATTGTTAACTTCTTAAAGAATTGATAATGTTTACATGAATTTATTTAAATGAGAAAGTTAGTTAATTATGAGTAATATAAGCATGATGTGATTGTTTTAATTGATGTATTTAATATGTGTCAAACTCTTGATATAAGGTGGACACATGTATTGTTTGATGATAACTCTGGTGTTGACTCTTGATGTGATGAGCATGCATGTGTATGGATGACAGTTCTTGATAGAACTAGTTAATGTTGTTTTATTGATTAGAATTCTTGGTAAAACTAGTGATGAATGTGTAAGCATTGGGGTTTGTATTTTGTGAAGGAAGGGGCCAGAGGGATCCGATAGGGGTTGAAGATGGTGTGAAGAAAAGGGCCGGAGGGATCCGGTAGGGGTCGAAGACGGTGTGAAAGAAGGGGCCGGAGGAATCCATTAGGAGTCAAAGACGATGAAATATTGTTATGTGTATAATTGATGCGTGTGTACATTGTGTACCCTATGTATGTATCAGGTGTGTTACTTGTGTGTTGTATGATGGACATCTTGCATAAGGTATGGTGGACATCAAAAATCTATACTACACTCTGAATATAAATAGCTCCTGACTTAGCATCAGAATACGATGTTATTGAATTATAATGAAACCCTAACATTTGCATTAGTACTATCTAAATAATAAATTGAAGTAAGTTGATTATCTAGTTGAAACACCAATATTCTTGATTACTCACTTTTATGTTTCATGTATGCTACACATTACTAATGCATGTTGGATTGTAACAATTGGCTTAATCTCACTCACTGAACCGTCGAGCTCACCCTCCCATAGATTCATGTTTTCAGGATAAATCAGAGACAAAGATAGACTAAAGACAAAGGTAGAGCACTGGAAGAACTTAAAGCATTCATTGTGTGGGTCTACCAAGCTTTTGGTTTATAATTGAGTATTTTGTTTATATGAGTGGGGGGTGTGTGTGTAGTTGATGTTATAGATTAAGACTGTATGACAAATATGTGTGATTTCATTCGATGATGTATATATGTATATCTGTGTACAATTTCTATATGGATATGATTTTGGGCTAACTTGTGTTAGATTGTGATACCGAGGAAAATACTCTCGAGTAAGTGTTAAATTGATTAACTTTGGGTTGGATGGTTGGATCCACATGATTGAAATTAGAGATATATAAGTAGGGATGTCAAGCCGAAATTTTATTATAACTGCGTGGGATGTTGTTTATAGTTATATGGTTTCTTGATTTTGTATGTATTGATGTACCGAAGCGGACTCCGTATTATAGAGAAAATATTACCGAAAATTTTAATGAATTCAAAGATGATTATAAAATTATGTGATTGATTACCGTAATTGGATTGGAATAAAGTTAACTCAGTGATAAAAAAACTAGGACTGTTGCAAGGTCTGCGCGTTTCAATTCAAAACACGACCTTCGCGTTGAAGTGAGGTTCGCGTCTGATGACTTGTCCTTGGTGATTTTGGATAGCCTACACCTAGATTACGAGAGTATTATCTTTTTTCTATGCAACTTCACTTTACTCCTTTATTGCTTGACTTTCTTGGTGTTCTCCACTTTTTTTGTGCCTTTTCTGTACCCTACAATGCTGGGTTACAATTTTTATTTATAGAATTTGCAATACAACTCCTATTTGGATTATAAAATGATCTTGGTCATCGGATACTTGAAGCATCTTGATCAATCCTATAAGGTGATCTCCTTGATCTAAAAGAATTTTAATCCCTTTAATCTTTAGAAACTGAATATTATTCATACTCCATTAGAAAAAAATATATATGCGCCTGAAAAAGAAACTGATTCTGCTTCAGGAAATGCTTCAATTAGTTGACTTATCCCAATGATTGTCGACTAATTCTTACCATTAATCGATTTATATAGTCGACTACTGTATAATGTTTCCTCTTTATTTCTGCCTCTGTATCTGTCTAGTCGACTGGTTTTTCCGTTAGTCGACTATAATAATTATAAGTCGACTAATCTGCACCCTTCTTGCTTCGCTTCTTCTTACTTCAAGTCATCATCTTCTCCAACTCGATTGAATCTTCTTGGACCAACATCTTCTATTGAAAATAAGGCAAAATCTTAATAACTCTAGCATGGATCACCATCTTGTCCTGATACTGGCAGAGATACTGGATGGATCTCTCAGATCGGAGTAGCAGTTAAAGATTGAAATTGTGAATTTCTTGAAAAATTCACATTTCAATATATCCTTAGAGAAGAGCGAATTAGATACATCGATGGTGATTGCTCTGTGTCTGCCGTGGTGAGGCATTCTTGGTTCTTCAACTCACTTCAGCACAAGCTTATCGAGATCCCGGACACAGACGAATCCTTTATATTTCTCTAAGAGTGATTGTGCTGATCTATCGTGCGGGGACGAGATGAACTTGAGTCGCCATCAAAACGTTCCGAAGGAGTAGGGGAGGTTGTTCTGCGTTGACTTCGGCTCTGAGAGTGCTCACCATCTTACGCCTCTACAGCAGTAGGCTTTCTTGACGATGGAGCTAGATCTTGGGTGTTTTGGAGAGTGGTAATCTGGGCGAGGAGTTTTTCAACTTTTTCGTTCACATTTTTTCGATCATGCACCATTTGCTTCCACTCACAGTTGCTCACGGTCGAATAGGGCCTGAATCTTTGCCATATCCTCCTTCATATCAGTGATCATTTGGAGGAGTTGGCTTTTCTACGTTGATGTAGGTGGATGTCGTCGACATCCCTGTGATAGTGTGGAGACAGTTTCTTCCACAATGTGGCTGAGGTTGAGGTCACTTGGGAAATGATGCCCCTACCAGTGGCAATAGATTTGCCCTTAGATGTTGTCTCGTTGGGGGTGGTCGGCTGCTTTTTGGGGCCATGCTCGTTGACAAGACTTTTCTGAGTTGGGTTTGGTAGGGAGAGATCTAAATGTTGGGACTTAGATCTCAATAAAATTACCAATTTGTGATCAAGAATTTTCACTGCGAGCGATTGAATGGTCGATCTTCACCACAAGTGAGAGTAGAAAAGTGAGGAGTGTGTGAGTAAAAATAATGCATAACAAAGAAAAAGAGTGACACGCAAGATTTTTACATGGAAACCCTTCGGGAAAAATCACGGGGAGAAGGAGAAGAATCCACTATAATCCACTGATTGTGAGACTTACAGAGATTGTATGCCAGAGTTGTTGTGTTGGGCTTTTCTCGTAAAAAGGAAAAAAGAGAGGTCCTCCTTCTCGCTGGAGGAGAAGTCTATTTATACTTGATCTATCTGCGTACATAAGGATGAATGGTACTGCTGTGATCATCGTAATCGCATGATCTGCAAGTGCAAATTTGTTGTAATGACCGTGATAATTAGAGTTTGATTATTGGGATTGCTTAGAAAAAAACCCGCCTCTGTCCATAACTGCTCAGGATGGAGGGCAGTTCACGTTATGAATGTGAAGGAAGATCAGGCTACGTAACGAAGGAGAAGATCAGGGATAATTTATTGTCGTGATGTGATTGAAAACGAAATCAGATATAATCTTTTGCCGTGATTGTCTTATGCGGAGTTGAAGCCTCTAGAACCGAGAGAGCTCTGAGATGGCTGAGAGCATTGGAATGGTTGGGATAGAAGTGTCTCGAAGAGAAGAGTGATTCTGAATGGTTCCAGAGTGACAGAGGCTTCAAGCTGTCAAGCTGTTATGACACATGTCATGATTCTTTGAGGGTCAAATTTTAACCACTACACTCAGAAATGACCAAGAATCATGCCAACTCACCGTCTCTTTTTTTTTTTAAAACTCTCCTTGTTCCAATGCTGAAAAGCTTGCCAAATGCTATAGATAAAACAAATTAGGCCTCGTTTGACAACAAGGGTAAGTTTCTCAGAACCTCAATTTGAGAGCGGTTTAGTCTCAAAATGAGATTACTAAAACTAAGTCTTGTTTGAGAGTAAAAATAGAGTTTTTGAACTGGAGTTTGAAGGTCTTGAAACCTTATAAAACTAGGGTTATTGAAACTATACTTTGAGTAGATTTTTTATTTAACTTAAACATAACTCAGTTTCAAAGGGTCACAAAATTGGGGTTTGTATGATTTTTTTTTTAAGTAAACGATGAGCTCAAGACAAGGTCCAATGCCTTTAATTAATAAGTAATTAATGAAAACAACCCTGAAAATAGAACTGAAAGTAGTAAAGTTCTTCCGAGGTGTAAAGTTTTGCGGTACACATAGGTGGAAGGAGACAATCAATACAAAAGTATAAGTAAACAAATGCGAAAAAAGCAAATACATATCAGATACTTCTTGATGCAAAAAAACGGAAGTCCTGCAGTAAAAGTCAAGCTAAGCCTGAGAACAAAAAGTCAGGGTTTCAAAAAATCACACATCACGCATCATTCGAGCCAGTATTTTTCCCCTTCCCTATGCGTCTTCAAAGTGATCGTCAGAGACCTCCCATGCAGATGCCCGGTCCAGGACCCACATCACCCTTTTCTTTGCGCCGCTTGAAAGGAGATTAACCTAGTAAGACATTAAAGAATGACAGACATGGAAGCTTTGGTTGATTGAATTGGTTTTGTTATTAAAAAGTGTTATTGCGTTTGCTCCATGTTCCCAAATAAAACTGCGACCAATAAATCCCATATAACCCTGTTCTATTTAATAAGGTTAACATATCTCTAAGTGCACCAAAAAAGATTCTCAGTTGTGGACGTGTTTGGATTCATGAAAGTGGGATGAAAAATGGGAAGTGAGAAAACTCATTCCCCACTTTCTTATTTGTTTTGAACCAAAAATGAGAAATAAAAAAAATCTTTTCTTTTTTCTTTTCTGTTTTTTTCCTTTTACACTTCTCTTTTACGCTATCATTTCTCATTTTTAGGGTGCTACAGTTAATTGTGTGGTCATGTAAATCTCACTTGTAATAAGTTATAACTTAACGTATTAAATTTTGATGTTATGTAAATCTCACTTGCAGTCCAAATATAGTTCAAAAACGTCACCTCAAAAATAATATTAATTTAATATTATTTGCAGTCAATTTTCCAATTTCATTTTCATATTACTAACTAAACAGTGGAAAACACAGTATACTTTTTCTCTTATACTTTCACATTACAATTAAATACTGAAAAATTTATTTTATAAATTTAATTTCTCATTACATTTTCATATTTCTCATTCCCACATCCCACTTTCATGAATCCAAACACGCAGTCAAACACGCTCTGAGGGGCTGTTTGGATGCCCGGAAGTGGGTGGAAGGAGGAAGTGAGAAGTAGGATTCTTTCATTTTGGAAAGTGAGATTTTTGTTTCTTTTTCGGTGTTTGGGGGAGTTGGGAAGTGTAATTGAAAAAGTGCAATGTCTTTTGCGGTGTTTAGTTGGTAATGTGAAAGTGGAAGAGAAAAGATTGACCATAAAGTTGACCGTAAAATAATATTAACATAAATTTTAATTAAGATAAAAAAATTGGACTATAATTAGAATCCAAGTAAGATTTACATGACCACAAAATTAACTGTTTTGAGCTACAACTTATTACAATTGAGATTTACATTATCACAAAATTAACTGTAGCACCTTAGAACTGAGGAAATGGTTGTGCAAAAAGAAAAAGAGAAAAAGAAAAGGGATTTTGTCATTTTCCTTTTCCGGTGTTTGAATGGACAGCGGAAGTAAGAAATGACACTTCCCACTTTCTCACTTCCGTCCACTTCCTTGAATCCAAACAGCCCATGAGAGAAAGTGCGGGAATAACCAGTTCAGTGTTGTGTCAACCGCTTTCAATACGAGTAGTAAAAGAGTAGATAGTAATAAAGAGATGGATCGATAGACTCCTCGCCTATCATTACACAGAACACATACAGCTGATCTCTTGTCAACCCCGACTCCTTGTCTGGTTACAAATCCAGTTTTATTTTATTTAAACATAACACGGCCTCGGATTCCAAACGATGTCTCATTAGTCTTCAAGTCTACTTGACTAACTGTTGGTTCCCATTAACATTAGTTCCATTTATTTCATTATTCTTCTCTCTTTTACAAAAGTGAGCTACATGGCACCAATCAGAGCTCCAATATTTGCGCGATAGCTGTGAAAGGAATAAAGAGCACAAAGCATGAAAGCGATGAGTTTTTTTTAGTAGTTTAAATCCACTCAAATCTAATTTGGTGATTTTTCATTTTCTTCAAACACGTCTCTCACCCGAACCCAACAAATTTGAGACCGGACTTATTTATGCAATACATAGACTTGCTTATGAATATATTTATATAAATATTTATACATGTTGATATATACATATTTATACAATGTTAATATATGTGTATATGTATATGCTTAATAATACTTACTTTTTGCATATATACATCTTTATTTATTTATTTATACATGTGTTTAATTATGCTTTACATAGATATCATATATGAAACCCTTTGAAACATGCTCAAACCTACATGAAACCTAGACTAATTTGATATAAAGAAGGAGTTGAGTTTGTTCTTTAGCATAGAAAATCTTAATGAGCTCAAAGGTTTAATAATGATGTCTGCTAGTTGGTCTTTAGTGTTCACAAGCTGAACATCTGACTCCATTGGCGACATAGTCCCGCACAAAATGAATGTCGATCTCAACATGTTTGGAGCGTGAGTGACAGATAGGATTGGCTGAGAGATATGTTGCACCGAGATTGTCAGAGAGAACTATTGGAGGAGATTGCGGAAATTCAAGCTCACGAAGTAATGACTGCAACCAAACGACCTCTGCTGCAGCGTTGGCCACGCCTCTATACTCTGCCCTAGTGCTGGATCGTGCCACAATGCACTGCTTCTTTAAGCTCCAAGAAATGAGATTTATACCAAGAAAGACACAATAGCCACCGGTGAATTTTCGATTATCGATCGACCCCGCCCAATATGCATCTGTGTAAGCAGTAAGCTGTACAGAAGAATGACATGAGAGAAAAAAGGCCATGCTGAATGCTAGATTTGAGGTAATAGAGGATCTGTTTCAATGCTCATCGGTTGGAGCTTACATAAACTGAGCGATCTTGTTCACCGATAAGGCAATATCGACTCTGGTAAAGCTTAGGTATTGTAGAGACCCAACCATACTTCGATAGACAAAGGGGTCAGAGAGAGGTTTGCCAACAACCTTTGAGAGCTTACAGAAAGTAGCCATAGACAAGCTGATGGGCTTGATACCATCCATTTTAAGCTGGAGAAGTAAGTCACAGATGTACTTCTGTGAGAAAGAAAGAGACTGAGGGTGTATGGTGACACTCCAAGCCCAAGAAATAGTGCAGTGGGTCGAGGTCTATTAATGAGAACTCCCGGCCTAATTCAAGAATAAGACGAGTGGCAGCCCGTGAGTCATTGCCTGTGATGATGATGTCATCCACATAGATAAGAACCATAAGAAGATATGTCCCGACCCATCCGAGGAAGAGAGATGTGTTAGATTTGGAGCCTACAAAGCCCTTTATGACTAAATAACTACTGAGGCGAGAAAACCAAGCCCACAGAGCCTGTTTGAGGCCATAGATACTTCGGTTAAGCTTGCATACATGATTGAGACGAGCGGGATCGATGAACCCCGAAGGTTGTTCCATGTAAACCATCTCAATAAGAAAATCCTACAAAAATACATTATTCACATCCAACTGTCGAATGGACCAGCCTTGGTGACGGCCAGACTGCACACGGTACAGACAGTGGTCGGTTTGATGACTGGACTGAATGTCTCACCATAGTCTAATCCTGATTGCTGATGCAAATCCTTGGCCGTCAGGCGGGCTTTATACCTGTCAACAGAATCATCAGGTTTATGTTTTATCTTGAAAACCCATTTGCAGCCAATCAGATTCATAGTAGGGTGGTACGTCACAAGAGATCAGGTTTTGTTCTTATGTAAGGCATTCATCTCAGTGTCCATTGCCTGGCGCCACTTGAGATCTTTAGAAACTTGCGTGAAACATGTGGGTTCGACAGGAGAGGTGGCCAAGTCGGCCATGAGACAAGTAGGCATGGGTATCGGATGGCTAGCCAACTTTTTGCGTTCTGCTGTTATCCTGTGTTCTGGTGACCATATGGTGGGTCCTGATAGGAGGGGGTGGGAGAGGCCGAGGATAAGGATGATGAGGACTCATCGGTGGGCGCTGGTGGAGGTGGTGAAGAAGGAGTATATGAAGGAGGTAGTGGTGGAGAAGGAGAAGAGTTAATCGGGGGCCCGCAGGAGAAGATGAGACTGGGACAATGGAAGGTAACAGAGATATGGAGATGGGGATCAGTGGTGAGGACGTGGGAGCAAGTGATGAGAGAGAGGACAAAGGGGACTCGAAAGGAAAGGAGGACTCATTGAATACAACATCCTGGGAGATGTAAATACGATCAGAGGGGACATGTAGACATTGATAACCTTTATGCGAAGCCGAGTAACCTAAGAAGACACATTGACTGGAACGAAAATCAAACTTATGAGTATGGTATGGACGCAGATGAGGATAGCAAGCACAACAAAAAAAATACATAAGGAACGATAATCGGTGCTTTATAAAATAATTTCTAATAGGAGAGAGATTGTGGAGGACTGGGGTGGGATCTATTGATGAGAAATGAGGCGGTTTGAAAAGTATAAGATTAGTAATAGAATAGAACATTTGATCGGGTTAGAAGAGTGAGACCGGTATCGACAAGGTGGCGGGTGCTCTCTCTGCAGTGCCGTTTGGGCACTAGTGTATGGACAGGATATGCGATGAGCAATACCCTGAGAAGACAAGTAAGGTTTGAATTTGATGAACTCGCCATCACTATCAGTTTGGAGTGCTTTAATGGAACGCCCAAGAAATTTTTTTACATGAATTTTCAACTCAAGAAAATAGAGAAAGTATCACTTTTTTAATTAAAGGATAAAGCCAAACGTGCTTACTGTAGTAATCTACAAAGCTAATATAATAGCGATAACCACTTATAGCGGACACAGGAGATGAACCCCATAGATCGAAGTGAATAAGCTCTAAATGTGCAGTAGCAACCGTGGGAGATGACAAAAAGGGAGATGGTGACTTTTTCCTTACTGATAGGGGATACAGAAAGGAGTACCAGCACGGTCAGTGAGGAAAGGAAGCCGGAGCTAAGATAAACACTGGAGACAATTCTGGTGGAGAGATGACCTAGGAGCTCATGCCAGACGGAGGAAGATGCACACTCACCTAGAAGAGCCTGGTGAGAAGCGATGAAGTTATGATTCCCCAGAGAGAAGACATACATGCCATCCTTAAGTTATCCCCGCAGCAGAGTTTTTCGAGTGGAGAGATTCTTGACAAAATAAGAGTCAGGATAGATTTCAAGAAAGACTTTATTATCAGCAGTAAATTGACTAACAGATAGAAGATATTGGTGATGCCAGGAACATGTAAAGATTTTTTAAGGCAAAAGAAGACGTAGGAGAACACAATAAAGAAGCATCAGTAGAACAGAAAGGCAAACCTGTCCCATTACCCATGCGAACTCTGTCGGGTCCTTGATATTCTGAGTGAACTGCCATATTTTCCATGTCAGCTGTTAGGTGATGAGTGGCTTCAGAGTCAACATACCAGTTGGGCGGCCTGGACTATTCTCATAAGAGTGGAGAACAGCAGTTGAGCTAGCCGAAGGAGAAGGACCATCATAACGATTGTAGCACTAATTAGCATAATGGTCAAACGATTGCAGATCTGGCATTGACATCAGCTGCCGGCAGACTGATGTGGCATTGGGAAGGAACGTCCACGACCATGACTGCGATCTCTGCCTCGGCCACGTCCACAGTCACGAAAAGAAGATGGAGCTGTGAGTGGTAGCTTGGGGTGCGGGAGGCAATATGAACCGCAGGAGAAGGAAAGATGATGATGGGTGGAGTCTGGTGTAGTGATAACACGCTCACGATAAATCTCCTGGTTAAGCATGAGGCCGATGAGTTCTTCTGATAGTACAGGGTCGACTCGTGTGTTGACGAAAGCGACGAACGAGTCGTACTTGGGAGACAGACCACTAAGGAAGATAGAAACAAGGTCAGAGTTGGTGACTGGATTAGCTACTCTGCCAGGTTGTCCACGATAGACTTGACAGACTGGATGAACTCTGACATAGAAGAGGAGCTCATCTTGACAATGTGCAGCTAGTATTTGAGTTGCTGCACTCTAGTTCAGGAGGGTGATGCAAAGATTCGCTCCAGAGAGCACCGCACATCATGAGATGTGGTAAGCCTGACGACATGAGAAAGAACAGCTTCGGTGAGCAAGGAGATAGCTAGCATAATAGCATCTAATCAAGTTTGATCCAGCGGGTGTATTCTAGATTGATAGTGAGCTGAGCATCCTTCTCGGTAGAAGGAAAGAACCGGACCGGACACAGAGAGACCGTCGACGAGGCTTTTAAGATCATGGAGTTTGAGAAGAGGAAGGAACTGAGAACGCCACAGGAGATTGTTTCCTTGTCGAGTTTGACATTTAGAAAGTGAGTGATGTTGGATTGAAAGTAAGCATGGAAGCATATGTTGGATGGAGGTGAGGGAAGATGAATATGAAGAGGGGATACTCGATATGGTATAGGAGTGGCTCTGATACCATCATAAAGAAGAAGTATAATTATTTGTGTAATGACAAGATACAACATGTATGATTCTTGGTTGTATATATATACACACATATTGATCACGTTTACATTGATTTAGGAGAAATAATAGAAAACATTGACTGAGAGAGATAGAATAAGAAGCACATGGTTCATGAGTCTCATAAGTCCCATGTGTTCCTATTTTCATGGAGAGATTTTAAGATCTGGTTGATTTCTGAGGGGTTTCTTTCACATTGATCATATGTTTCACATGAGTCACGTGTTGTCACTGATATCTCAAACAATTTGTACCTAATTTAGAACCTGATGGCTATTAGATTTGAGTCGAACAAATAGTCCCACATAGGCTAGTCTTTTGAGATGGTGTCCCAAGTCCTTCAATTGGTATCAGAGCCATGCCGCGAACGTAGTGTGGTTGTGTGAGAGTTGTTCGATATTGTTGATCTCCAATTTAGCACAAGAAGGCATAATGGTGGATCCCTGTAAAGCAATTGTTGGGCTCACCAAATATTAACAGTGATGCTCTTTTACAATGGGCGTGGCGCTACTCACGCGGTGTAGAAGAGTGACCAGTTGCAGTTGGTGCTTCACATAAGGCGTGTATGCCCAACATCGTGAAGAGTTGAAACTCGATCGAGCATTTGGTCTTTCAATGTGAAGAAAATTGAGCCTGTAGGGTTGCTTCTTTGTTCGAGGGGAATTGTTGGGATTTGGGTCGAAAAAATAGTCTCACATCGACTAGATATAGGATAATCATGGGTACATAAGGATTTGAGCCACTCTACCTAATAGGTTAGCCTTTAGGATGAAACTCTAAAATCCTTCAAGTGGTATCAGAGCTTTCTAGGTTTTGTCGGGGTCATATGTCAATCCTAAAACATCATGGTCTATTCGGCGAAGATCGTGGTCGATCTCAGAGAGAGAGGTTGATCTTCATAGGATCGTGTGTCGATTTCAGAACAATGTTGGATTGTTCGTTGGGATCGGATTTAGTGGAGTAGATCATTTGAAAACTCTTCTAAGTTTCATTTTGAGGTAAAATTCGATCTTTATCTACTTTGGATATATTTTATTTGATTTTTCGCATTGCATTTGCGCTTTTTGGAGGAGATATGACCGAGGTAATCAATCCACGATGAAGACTGTGAACGTCCACCAGTCAAAAATCGATGTGGTAAAGTTTGATGATATAAACAATTTTGGCATGTGGAGATGCGGGGTGATGGATGCGCTAAATGCGCAGAATTTGAAAGGCACGCTGCTTTTATAAGAGAAAACCAGCGAGACTTCAGAGAAGAATTGGAATAAGATGAATCGGACAGCGTGTGTCGTTGTGTGGCGTCATAGGTCGTATTGACACAAGACATTAAGTATCCTATGATGAATGAGACTTCCACAAGGACGAATTGGATCCTTGAAGTAAGTATCTGACGAATTGCATCACGAATGGTTGTTGAATCGAGTGAGAGGTGAATTATATGTGAGTTCTAGGGTTAGTTTGTGAGATTTCATTGACCTAGCGCGTTGTTTTCTAGTTGGATCTTCAAATCACCTTTGTAACTCTTGTAACTCTATTAGTTTGAATAAGATCTTTCTCTTCTGTCCCGAGCACGTAGACAAGTTGTCGAACCTCGGTAAATCATTTGATTCTCGCTTTCTCGTGTGCTTGTCTTCATACATATTGTTTGATGATTTGATTGGGTGTTGTAACGCTGATTTCGGGTGATTGACATGTCGTTGCTGGAATTCCTCGGAGGGTGCAACAATGAGTAGGTTTCTCAAACCATTCAAAACCCGTTCAAAATTTTGAGTTCAGATTTAAAATATTTCCAAAACCGTCCAACCGGACTCATGAACCACATTTGTAAGCTCTCTTCTTGGTGATCAAGACTATGGACTTTTTTCTCACCTGACTGGAAAAAAAAAAAAAAAAGGAAAGAAAGAAGGCAAAAGCAAAGAAGCAGCAGAAGAAGTTTCTTTTGTTGGTTTTGATGGTGGATCTTGGTAACTAGTATTCAATTCGTCCCACAATAGTAGCACCAGAGAGACATCAAGCTCTTGTCACACAGCTGACTGTAACAAAATCCTACAATTACTTTTGGCATTACATGCACTGTGTCCAAACATTGCCTAACTAATCCCCCCTGATGTCACAACTTCACTTTCTTGTTCACCCATTCAAGGATAGAACTTTCAAGCATAATATTCAAGAATGAAAGTATCAACAGGCCGTCAATTTGATCGGGAAAAGTAAATCTAAATAAAAAAATAAAAAAATAAAATGTATGCATAAGTCATATACATATAGTATAAAAAAAATCTAATAAGATATCAAATTTGAGATTATAAAAACTATGGAGATTTTGTATCTCTTCATATATTTTAAAATTGGGCCTGTGTGTGAACAGTCCACAAATTGAATGCTACTGTCATCTGCCACAAAAACCTCGTCCTATTCAATACAGAATCACAACAAGCCAACAAACCAATCAAACAACAATAAACATGGAGCTCTGGCTCATCCTCCTCCTCTCTCTCTCCCTCTCTTCACTCATCTCTCTCCTCTTCAGCATCAAGAAGAGCAAGCTGCCACCGGGCCCACCGGCGGTCCCGGTGCTCGGCAACCTCCTCTGGCTCTGGCGCTCCTTCAGCGACCTCGAGTCCATCCTCCACGACCTCTTCAAGAAGCACGGGCCAATCGTCACGCTTCACATCGGCTCCCGCCCGCTCATCTTCATCGCTGACCGGACCGCAGCGCACAGGGCCCTCATCGAGCACGGTGCCCTGTTCTCGGACCGGCCCCCTCCGTCCAGGCCACGAGATTCATCAGAGGCAGCCAGCACAACATCAACAAGGCGGGCTACGGCCCACTATGGCGCCTGCTCCGTCGCAATCTCACCTCAGAAATTCTTCACAGCTCAAAAGTCAGGTCTACGCCAACGGCCGGGACTGGGTGCTCGGCCTGCTGATCACCACCTCCACGCCCAGTCTCGGTCAGCCGACAGCAATGGAGTTGTTGTTGCAAAGGAAAGCTTCCAGTTTGCGATGTTCTGCTTGCTGGTGCTCATGTGCTACGGAGAGAAGCTTGATGAGAAGGCCATCAAGGAAATCGAAGCGTGCATAGGAATTTTCTCTTGTATATCAGGTACCTCGATGTTCACCTTCTCCCCAAGGATCTGTAAGTATCTGTTTGGAATCGGTTGAAGACCGCAGCTGAATTGCGGCGGAAGCAGAAGGAGGTCGTCCTTCCTTTAATCAAAGCTCGCAGGGAGCACAAGAAGAAGCAGGAGGAAACAGAGGGGAGGTTCGTGTTCTCATATCTGGATTCCATCCTCGACATCAAGATCCGGAAGAAGGGAACAGGAACCTGACCGAGGACGAGATGATGACTCTTTGCTCAGAGTTTCTGAACGCGGGCACGGACACCACCTCGACCACGCTGCAGTGGATCATGGCGGAGCTGGTCAGGAATCAAGAGATACAGAGGAAGCTGATCGAGGAGATTGAGAGCGTGGGGGTGAGAGTGAAGGGACAGTGAAAGAGGAAGACTTACAAAAGATGCCGTATCTTAAGGCGGTGGTTCTTGAAGGGCTAAGGAGGCCCCGCCGACGCACTTTGTGCTGCCGCACGCCGCGTGACGGAGGATGTGAGTTCGAAGGGTACGTGATACCGAAGAAGGCGTTCGTTAACTTCATGGTGGCGGAGATGGGTGGGACGAGCGAGTGTGGGGAGGACCGAAGGAGTTCAGGCCGAGAGGTTCTGAATGGCGAGGGCGAGGGGGTGGATATAACTGGGAGCAGGGAGATCAAGATGATGCCTTTCGGAGTTGGGAGGAGAATTTGCCCTGGGCTCGGGCTCGCGATGCTGCACCTGGAGTACTTTGTGGCGAACTTGGTGAGGGAGTTCGAGTGGAAGGCGGCGGAGGGAGAGGAGGTCGATTTGTCGGAGAAGCTGGAGGTCACAATGGTCATGAAATATCCTCTGCGTGCTCGGCTGACTCCGAGGAGAAGCAAGTAGAACTTTACGACATGTTTGTGCTCTGCCACCACTCGTATCACTCAAGTTTATATGTATAAGTTTGTATGTATAATGGACTCACATATAGTCCAATATAGTCCAGGTATGAGCAGATTTTCGCCCTGTATTTTATAAAATAATAGAATAATATATGCAGATGTAATTTTTTTTTATAATATTTTTCTTTTTAAATTATATTTATTAACATAAAAATATTTTTGAGCTCTAGCACAAGCGATAACTTATAAATCTAAATTGTTAGAAGTCATAAGTTATAGTCTAAATGGGTGGGGACAAAATTTTTTTAATTTTCTCTCTCTCTTATCATATTACATTTATGATCGTACTGAAATTTTTATTAAATTTATATTTGCACTGAAAAATATTATGCATCCGTTAGTGTTTACATGTGAAGGGGAATTTGATGCTGAGATTTGCATTTCGCTGTGTGGAGAATCCTTCAAATCTCATCCTTTTGACAGTAACTTGCCATGTAGATAATCAGAACAACGTCAAAATGGGACACATGGGGCATAATTATTTTGGAGAATTACATAAGAGAATATTCGTGAGTACAAAGTCTACAGGTCTCGAGACGTGGCCAGGAAATAAAGGGAGACGATCTCTCTTCTCTCTCTCTCTCTTCTCGATCGGGGTGAGCCACCACGACACCTCTTGTCTGCCGCTCTGGATCCGGCTATTACTATTGTTTTGTATATTTTGAATCTATAATGGTTTTCTTTGTGCGCTGTATATTGTTTCATGAGAATACTTGTACTCTGTTTAGTTTTGGTAAGAAATAATCTCTTTTGTTGCAACACAAAAAAAAAAAAAAACATTAAATGTTTCTTTTAGCACTTCACGTTTGCTTCAAAAATGTTGTTGGCTCTGCTGCAGCTAGTTCTGAAATTTTAGCTCCGTTACGCTGACAGCAAAATCTAGGATGAAAGATGGTAAGAAAATAAATTGGAATTGACGTCTAAGCTCAGAAAAAAATAGAATTGAATATGAAAAAAAAAAACAGTGATAATGACTCATTGGAACAGAAAAAAAGGAAAATAAATCAAGTATCAACAAATAATTAGCTTGAAGCTACACCGTAAGAAAAATAATAATCGTTTTTTAGTTTCATGACGTGATGTTTTCAAATTTCAATACTGGCGTGTTTGGTTTGGGGCGAAAGTAAGAAAAGCGGAAGTGGGAAAA